>JANHGN010018312.1:68661-84345 GCA_024605025.1 Megaceryle maxima
AAATTCTAAACATGCAAGATAAAAATAATACTTTCTTTTTTTTTTTTTAATAGCCTGTTGCAAGGCTTTTTATTTTCCTTCCACTAAAACAGGGAAATAAAGCTGAGAAATTCAAATAGCAATTGCTTTGTAGCTTTCTCCCTATACTGGGATTCTTCTTGTTTAATTTAAGATTCCTCATTTTAGTAGTTCAAGTCACCCTGGTCTCCTTTATGGTCAATAGAAGATGTCACGTAACTTCCGAAAACAATTCATGTTGCCATCTTAATACAACCAGTTTAGGATGGAATGAATTGCCTGTTTCTCTCACTGACTCCATATGGTCCCTAGGGACATTCACTTAAATTTAAACAATTTTTAACACCTAAATCAGGGAAGATGAATCTTCTCACAATCTGTAAAATTGCTTAGTTTACAAATAAGCCAGAAAATCAGCTATTATAGTAGCATGAGACAATACCCAGGCTGCTATGGTGATGCTGAAAATTTTTACCCTTTTAGTTTTGCTCCAGTCATTCTAAGTCATTAATATCTCTTTGATTCTCACTGATTAATTTCCTTTCTGATTGATTACCATTTTCCACATGTAAGGAAATGTTGACCTGGTTCTCTGAACAACATTTAACATTAGCAACAGCTATTGTGTCTCTTTGTGAACAAGAAGGATTTAAAACTAAAAAAAAATCCTTCATCATTTATGATTTAGCAAGTCTTTTTTTTGTTTGGTTGGTTGGTTTGGGTTTTTTTCAGGAGCCAACCTGCTATTCATATAAAAAGGCAGTAAAATGAACACTGCAACCCAGGAGTAAATAACATCCTAAAAGCAATAGAATCTCTACAAAGAAAAGATGAAGAATCTGAACAGGCTACAGATAAGCTTCAAAGTACAATTGCCTGAGAATGTTTTGTTGGATTTAAAATTCCATTGTCAAGCTTGTTTTTAGAGTTTTGTAATTATAAAAGAGACAAAAATAATTAGGAAGTTAGACTGCGACTTTGTAAAAGAACACAAATGAACTACAATAGGACATATATTTTCTGAGCAGTTTAAATTTTATTTTCCTCAATTTTGGTGTTGTTACTTGTAAATGGTTGTCCATTTGGATTAAATATGAAGATAATTTGGCATTGTTCATTGAAGGAAAAATAATCAGTTGACAAAGATTTTGTTGCTTACATTTAGGTAAAGATAGAACCTTTCCTCCAAGAGGAAAAATATCTAAGTAACCAATTATTCCATTTGTTGCTTCTATCAGGTGCTTTACTTCCTGTTTGATCATTTAATCTGCTAACAAATCAATTTTATTTTATTTATCCAAGTGGATAAATAAAATAAACCTATGTTCTGTCACACGATAGAATCAAAACCTCTATGATATTTTTATTGTATACACTGGTCTTCTGTTTCTTGTCAAACTTCTAGTCATGCATAAATGCTCTGTATTAAACTTAAAATGCTTCTGAAGAGATTTTTAAATGTCATTACACAAATTATCTTAGGATATAATGGAATAATATGGTAGCACATAAATTGTTGCTACAGCTTGGGACCATCTATACAATTATCACTCTTCAGTGCCAATTATACCTTCCTTGTTTCTATTCTCAGTGAATGTTTCCAAAGATTGTTCTCCACTACAGTCTTTAGTGATAATGCTCTTAATGACTCAAAGGTGGAGCTGCATGCTTATAGGCACTTCTTCATCAACCTTTTCCTGATAAATATATTGGAAAGTCAGCTGCCAGGAAGGCATCTGGGTCTTCTCAGAGCCTGAATCTGTAGTATTCAGAATTTAATATGTGGAAATATCAGCTAAATTCTTTCCTCTCTTGTTATTCATGTGAGTAATGATAAAATTTTTCATATGTTTTGTATCTTTTTTCAAAGTCTCATACTTCTTCATCTTAGTTTGTTCATTTTTTTCTGGTTTTGTTTTCTTTTGTTTTCTGTTTGGTTTTTGGTTGGGTTTTTTGTTGTTGTTGTTTTGTTTTTAAGTTTGCTTTGTTTTGTTGGTTTTGTTTTGATTTGTTTTGGTTTGGTTTTGTTTTGTTTTGTATCACCTTCCTTCACATTACCTTTTCGGTTCATCTACTTTCTTCATATCATTTTGATACCCCTTTTTCTTTCAAATTTTGCTCATCATCTTACTGATCTTAAGAGCTCAGTCTGTGTTCTGAAGGAGACATATACTTCCTACGTTTTCTGTCCTGAGCTATACTGTCACAGCTGCACTGACAGTTCCAAACTATATTTTTTCCTAAAAATAAAACCATAACAAAAGAGATCTTGTTCGTTATGTTTGAAGCGCTTTCCTCTGAATGTTCCTCCAGCTAGGCAAAAGTTATTTCAGAATTTTACGTCTTGCCATGCAACTATTAAAAAGTATGAAAGCACCCCTCCTGACTTTTTTATACTGCTCCACTTCCTCCAAAAAAATTAAACCAGATGACATTTCGATTTATTTATTATTAAAAGGAGTGGGAAGAGTCTAATGTTGTATGCATCCTCAGCCATTATTTCTGTGCCAGCTTGAGTTTCATAATTAAATTCAATTCCAGTAGGGCAGAGCACAGCAATACATTTCATAAAACAGTAAACTATGCAAACATGACATCGAAGTTATAATGCAGTATTCATATGCATGCTGAGTTGTCATTTTTGTAACACAGCATTTTCACCAGAGGGACACAATTAAAACCAGATTCTTTGTATCTGGTATCGAACTAGTACCAACAATTAATTCATTTTAATGCTATTTTTCTATCAGGAACTAGTTTTCAATTGTGTTGAAAAATGCAGCGTGCACATTTGATTTAAATTAAAGCAAGAAGCAAAAAGTGGATAACCATTTTGTAACAGGGGAAAAAACCCAAACAGTGTACAGACTACAGGAGACTATTGTTTTTTGAAGAGAAATGTGGCTGTCAACATTATACAGTATAGAAGACAGACAAGTGTAAAAGTGATCCTCTAACATTATTTCGTATAAGTTATTTAATACTTAGAGTATCCTTACCTAATACAATACCGAAAAAAGAAGTTCCCTGCCTCTACCCTCTGACCTAGATGCACAGGGAAATTTGACTTAGTAGAAGATGCTAAGGCTAGCAATGTTGGGTTTGAGGATTTTCTTTTCTCACTCTTAAATCCACTTTTGTGTCTTTAAAATGAAGTGCTTTAGCAAGCATTTGAATGAGGACAAGGTGATCTGTTTGTAAATAAAGGTGCTAAAAAATTATTCATGCGTTGCAGGAAACATGGGAAAATGCACAGAGAACTATATATGGATGCTACTGGTGACAAGACTGGGATGAGTTAATGTACAAAAGAAGTTAAGCTCAGGAAAACTTCCACTGGCCTCAATAAGCTTTCAACAAAACCATTTTTTCAGGAAATTTCAGTGAACTTCTGCTGCCAGATATAATTTGGGATTCCAACACCAAATAATTGCCAAAACAGCAGCCAGAGCTTTTCACCCGAGACTCTCCTTTAGTTCCCTTGTCTCCTGTCTCAGTATATCACATTCCTGGGGCAATGCACAGAGCAGAAAAAGTTGACCCCAGGCTCGTGGAACTGTTACTCCAGAAGCTGAGTGTGGGTAGACCCATTCCATCTCACCTTCCTTGTATTTCTTTATGAAGATTCTTAAGCCGTTTCAAATCATCTCGATGATGCCTTCTTTGTCTGCACCTAGCTATTGTTTCAGTGAAAGGAAGACTAACAACTGGGTTGGCCTCCTTATCAATGTTATGGTCATTTCCAACCAATCTGTGGCATGGTGTGTCCTCTTTCTTTCCAGCTTTCTTCTGCAAACTGTTACTTTCTTCCACAGTTTCCTGTTTAAGATGTACTTGCTTTCTGACCTGTTATTATTACTATTTCTCAAATGTGTTGTCTTTTTTTTCTTACTTTGATCTAACTGGAAAATTACTTTTTTTTTCTGTCAAAAAGCAGAATAAGTTCATGGGTCCAGTGTTTTTGCTACATCTAATCTCTCAAACCATGCTTTCATCTGAGAGAGCTGTGCTTTTGACAAACACCACAAAGAATATCAGGTGTGCTGGTTTTGTCTGAGATAGAGTTAATTTTCTTCACAGTAGCTGGCATGGGGCTAAGTGGGGCTTTGTGTTGGAAAGAGTGTTGATAATTCAGGGATGTTTTAGTTTTTGCTGAGCAGTGCTAACACAGCAGCAAGGACTTTTCTGTTTCTCACACAACCCCACCAGCAAGTAGGCTGGGGGTGCACAAGGATCTGGGAGGGAACACAGCCAGGACAACTGACCCCAAATGACCAAAGGAATATTCCATACCATATGATGTCATGACCAGCATGTAAAGCTGGGGGAATAAGAAGGAAGTCTGGAGATATTCAGAGTTATGACATTTGTCTTCTCAAGTAACAATTGATGGAGCCAGGCTTTCCTGGACATGGCTGAACACCTGCCTGCTTATAGGAAGGAGTGAATGAATTCCTTATTTTACTTTACTTTCCCATGGAGGATTTGCTCTCCCTATTAAACTGTCTTTATCTCAACCTACAAGTTTTCTCAGTTTTACCCTTCTGATTCCCTTCCCTATCCCACCATATGGGGAAGGGGTGTGAGCAAATGGCTGTGTGGGTCTTAGTTGCTGGCTGTTGTTAAACCCTGATAACAGGCTAAGAGTGAGGCTACATGGCCTACATATCAGTGTTCACATTGTGTGGCTGTCATTTAGTAAGTGACTTGTTCTTCATTTCAGGTGTTGGAAGAAGCACAAGCAAGCTAAAAAACATAATGCTAATTTAATGAGAGGAACAAAGACAGACAAAGTGAAGGAAGAATTTAAGTACCCTTGTCAAAGAACATGGTCTGAATTTGCTTGTCCCTTTCTGCCGTCTCATCTAGGCACCTAGCTGCCTGGTGTCCAGGTTTTTGACAAGAAAGGTACTTCACCAAATAGCAAACCTTCTAGTTTTGCTGACCTTGATATAAATCTGTTTATGTGCTGGATTTTTGTTTCCAAATCGCAGCAGATCAGACTGCTCTCATGCTGGGCCAGAATAGCTGTTCCTTTTAATTATTATGACTTTCCAATTTGTGAAGGATGTAAAGAAAATATATCCTCCTAAACAGTGTGAATTTTACTCCCATGTTTGAAGCGAGATCTGTTTACCTAAATGTGAACATTACCGAATATATAAACATACAACTTGGAAAATATAAGGTTATTTTCTTTAAGCCAGAAAATAAATTAGTCATTTTCTAATACTGACTCTAAGACTTCTAAGTTGATGTTTCAATTTTTATTTTATTTATTTTATTAAAGAGAGCAATAAACAGTCACAGCTTGTCTGCCTTCACTGATTATAAAGTCAGCCTGTGTTCAATCTCTTGTAAAGATGGACAAGATGAATCTAACCTGGTTTCTGAGACATGCAGATTCTGGCTATTAATTGGAACTTACTAGAAAATTAATAGTTTTCTGGACTAAAGAAGAAAATAAGTGTAGAGATACACCAATGAAACCAGCTTCAAATCATTTTTGTAGGTTAAATGTGAAGATACATGAGACCAGTAGTTGGGTTTTTTTTATAGACATAATTTATTTGAGAAGTTCTTTTAATTTAGTTACAGTTTCATTTTCATATATTTTCATTTTCAAGATGTCCATAGCCATTTATTTATGCCCATGGTAAGTTCTGACGAATAAATTTGGACTGCATATGTCATATGAGAAAAGGCTGAGAGAGATGGGGTTGTTTAGCCTGAAGAATAGAAGGCTCAGGGATCTGATTAATGTGTGCAAATACCTAACTGGAGGTGGGAGATGAGAAAGAGACAGACTATTCCCAGTGTAGCCCACTAACAAGAGAGAGGCAGCGAGCACAAACTGAAATTCCAAGTAAACACAAATAAACTCTTCTACATAATGACTAAGCTGCGATCAAGCACTGGCACAGGTTGTCCAGAGATGTTGTGAAATCTCCATATTTGGAGCAAAACCTGACCAGACACAGCTCAGGACAACCCACTGTAACTGACCGTGATTTTAGTAGAGGACTTGAACTAGACATCTCCAGAGATACCTTCCAATCGCATCCCTTCTGTGATTCTATGATTCTGTCATTTATTTTTTGATGAAAAAGCAACATTTCTATAAAAGTCAAACTTTTAAGTAAAAAGTTATTATAAAAATAAGCAATTTCACATAAAAGTTTTCAGGATTTTTTGTGTTGCTTTGTGGAGGGAGTAGATATAAATCTAATCTATTTTTGTTACCCAGAAAACTTAATACAACAAGGTTGAATTTATTATAAGGGAAAGCAGAGTGAATTTACTGTCTTTATAGGCAAACATGCACAAAAAAGCATAAGAAAGTAATTATGTAATGCTCTGATTTGACATGCAAGTAAGTATAAACTAATACTGACTTGAGCCTCCTAATCATGTTCACACTGATTCAAATGAAAATGTATGTTTTCTATTACAATGATTTTACCACTGATTTAATGGAATTTCTCTCCAGCTAGGAGTGATTATTAGTCACAGAAGTGCTGTAATGCTGTGACCCTTTCAGACTTATGCTATGAAACAGTTGTTAGTGCCTTTCTAATGTCCAAATAGTTGCAGTTGGATTCACATGATTTGACAGTTATCTTGCAACAGAATGTCCGTATGCAATTTAGTTTTCTTATGATGTTCATTTTCAGAAATACAACAGAAAGTAGCTAGTCTATTGATTGAAGTAAGCAGTTAACTGGTTTAGAATCATTCCTTTCTACAGATTTGACAGGATCCTTTACAATAATATTCAAGACAAAACAAAACTAAATCTTTTAAAGACTGACTGCTATTCTTAAACGTTTTTATACCTTTCATCCAACTGTAACACTGATATTATGTTTGAACAGATGATACAGTATTACTGTTTCTTGTCATTACATACCTAGCAAGTGGTTAAAGGACTTCCTGTTCTCTTAGTTTTAAATTAATCTTGTTGGTTTAGGTTGTTTTGTATACTATGCTTTTTACACAGCTCTAGGGAAAAACCATGCTAGCAGACCTATATAAGTTCTCTGCTCTTTTCTATAAATATAAAGGTCAGGAGCAAGCACATAATATATGGTATAATATTATGTCTGAAATAAAGTGGAATAGATTATTAAGAAGATAATACATTTGCCTGAATGATATTACTTATATTCACAGTGAAATATTACATAAGAAGAAACAAAAGATGTTCTGAAGGATGGCACTAGATAGCCCTAACTGATCTTCCTATTCCTACTGCTTAAAATGCACCATTGCATGCATTTAGAAGTGTAAGGCTAGAAAAATGCTGTAGATTCTATTTCACTCAAAAGACTTTGCTTTACTGTAAATTTCATCTTCCTTCTGTAGCAGATGCCTTCTGGACAGAATAAATTCTAAGGACACGTATGTAGAAATGGATGTGTATTAAATGCACAGCATTTTTGGTTAAGTGAGCATTCACTGATGACTAAAACTAGTGGCAACAAGTAGTAAGTGGGTTAGAGAGACTGGTCTGCGAGTTACTGTGTTGCTTTGCTTATGCTAGAGATCAAATACCAGTAGTAAAGAAACTATAGTCAAAGATTTGCCACAGCAAATCCCTGTGTTTCCAGTGAGAAGATATTTTCCACATTCTTGTAGACTTATGCTGTTAGCAAAGTTTGTATTGATAGCATTGCCATATTAAGCACAGGGATGCAACGATGCATTGTGGAGGTAAAGTTGTACTCTGCAGTGATTAAATGCATTAATATTGCATGTCCAGCAGCAGCTGTTCTGGCACTTAACACTGTTAATAGATCTTCATTTTTTTTTAGTACTTAGCAAATAATAATATTTAAATTCCTTGGACATAATGAAGATAAGTCTTCTTTTTCTTTTTTCTTTTCTACTGGTACAAAGACATATATAGGGAATGTGGTCAACTGCCAGTTCAAGACAAATACTAAATGTGAGAAGTACTTTAGACATGCATTAGCTAGATAAATTAGATAGCTTGAGATCTCCTTTCCTCACTGTAGGATAATCAAGGAATTTGGTCAACTTCCAATTCAAGATATTTATTTGACTTACGGCAAACTGCAAAGAGTTATAAAATACCCCACAGCATTTGGGAATATAGAATTTAAAAAGCCAAGCCTGAAGAAAAAATACCCTGTGAATACCAGCAGTCAGGAGCCATCTATCACTGATGCAGAACCCCAGAATCCTGACAGCCCATATTGATTTGGTTTGATATTTGTAGTCAGATCTTGCTCCTGAAAGCAGTGAAACAGTTCTCTGTGATGCTACACTTGTGATAACAGACCAAATTACTTCATCTTTCAGAGGCAAGACACTAACAGACTTGACAAAATCTGGAAATACCCTAAAAAATGTATTTATTGAAACCATGAAAAGGGTTTAAAATTTAGTTAGCCAAATATATGCAGGACTATACTTTCTGAATTCTGCATACTTCATCATAAGGTTTCCCATAATCATTGCTTCAATTCTACACCGAGACATTTGAGAGCAGACTGCTGAAGGACTGTAAATGACCTGGCTATTATCTACACACAGGACTGTGAAAACCATGACCTCAAAAAAGTAGTTGGTGTTAGTCTTTGGTTTTCTCACCTGTGTTTTTTGTCTGTTGTCTTTGCCAAACTTTATTTTCTGTGTCAGAACACACATAATGCCTAGGAAGCCTTTTAAGACTTAAGTCATGTTAGTTTGTGGATTTTATTAACTTGGTTCTAGATTAAATTTTATTAACTATAATGAAAGACATATGTCTAGTTGTAGGTTCACCAAACTACACTTTATGTCATTTAGTATTGTGACATGGTCTCAAGGGTTAGGAGCACATCCCAGTCTTTGCTTCCAACTCTTCCTCTTGGTGAGAGGAACACCTAGAAACACAGCATTTTTCCCTCTTCCCTGGGAAGGAGACACAAAGTAAACCACCAGCTTATTAGAGCTGAACATCTGAGGAACCAGGAAGGCACTCTGCACCACTGAATGCACCTGCTCTACAGTCATACATACAGACATACAGCCAATCTTCCAGTGGAAATGTCTTTGTATGCAGGGGAAACACAGTATGAGACTGAACTCAATCCAAGTGTTATAGAACTCACTCTACATAATGTTTATTTTTCTCTCTTTGGTCAACAGAGACAGGATATTTCATGGTACCTTCAGAACAGCTTTCCATGGTTTCTCAATAGATATTTTCTGCTTTTAAACCTCAGCTGAATTATGTAGTTTTAAGTTTTGTAACTCATAAGGGCCTGACATATAGGTGAATAAGGAGGCTAATCATTTTCTGTAAAGACAAAAAATATGTGTATTTTCTCATGCTTAGTATAGTGTAATAGATATCCTAGATGATAAAGGCTCACAATTGTAGAGAAGTTAAACCAGGCCTGGTCAGTTTAAATGAATTAAAACCCCTTTAATTCCTCTGAGGCCTCTTGATTTCTTTTCAGATTTAAACTACAGTCACAGCCTTCTGTTAACTAATACGCATGCTGTGGATTTTCCATCCTATTCATCACAAATTCCTGCAGTAGTGGGAATGGGGGGAGGAGGGGGAGGGGAAGGACTTTAGCTCAGTAATAAATCGCCAAGAAATGACTGACAAATACCAATGCAGACCTTTGCACAGCACTGTGCTGGCAATGGCACATTGCCAGGCATGCTGCAGATACACATGGCGTTATCTCTGAGCAATTTTAGGGAAACGATATGTTTATTCTAAAGTGAGGAGCATTATAATGAACCTCTTGCAGTTTCAGTTCATTCAGACAATGGTAAAACTATTTGAATTTCCTTTTTCAGATTTATTTTGTATGCAAATAAGGAATAGGAATGAGGGAAAAAAACTAAAAGTAAAAAATTCAATATCATACACTGTGAAAAATAAAAATGGTAATGAAATTTAATTAGTTTATTCTAAATGTGTTGTGCATTTAGTGTTCCTTCTCCAGGCTTCAGACATATTTTGAAATTTTTGTGTGTAATATATTTGAATTACAGTGTATTTTATATTTCTGAGGAAAGCATCTTTGCTTGAAGTAAAAAAACACTTCCATATAATTAATTATATATGTTGTATATTTAATAAGGTTTCTATAAATTCGGTCATTTATCTGATTTATGTACACAGCTGTCTGATCACAGTTTGGTTCTTGCCATGTAGCTAAAACTATGCAACATGAAACTTAAATTATAATTCTTTAAGTCCATGTCATTTGTTGATAGTTACAAGAGGACAGGATGATCATACCTGACCATAGACACTAATATATGCAATCATTATGTGCACTATGTGTTGATTTAATTAATTGGCCACAGTAATATATAAAATCTGAATACAGGAGACATGTACTCAAGAAAAATTCAAGAAGAAACAGAGTCTGGCTCTGCACATTGTTCTGCTAAAATACACAAGTATTATTATGGCACATAGGATATGCAGTTCACATTTGTGCACTGTCAAAAATATCATGCCTATTATACTTCTAGGAAAATATGAATCTTGCTTTTTCCTGTGAATTGGAGTCAGGTTGTTTTGGTTTTTTTTACATCACTAAAACAGTGATCACTTTTTTGGAAGACAATTACCATTTTTTTCAATCAGTTTTATTTATGCTGATAGCAGAAAAATGAATGAATTAAAAAGAATACAGAACTGTTTTCAGGGTTAAAAACATACAGAAAGGAAGCATTCAAGTCACAATCCCTTTCATCTCTTGCAGCTTACTGATCACAGACAGAAGGGCAAAATGTGGAACATATTCCAGATTTCCTACTTGACTCTGTTGTTTCAGTGCCAAGAGGAAAATGAGTAAAATATTATGTAAAATATTAAACATTATGAGCCAAATATTCTTCAGGGGAACTGGAGGAAAGACAGCCAAAAGAAAATGCTTTTCAATAGGGGTAATAATATTAAGTTCCTTTCCAAAACACTTTGGAATACACAGCTCAGAATTGACAAGTATCTTTAACAATAAAAAAAATTCTGCTCAACATTCTTACAAAACTGACTATTCAGCACAAATTACAAACATAAAGGAAGACAATTTCTGTCAAATTTCCAAAGAATTAAAACCACTGACTTTCAGAGGTGATGAAAGTGAAGTGTTAATTTACTAAACAGATTGCTTAGTTTTCTTTCTCTTAATATCACAAATATGCCTCTTAGAGTTACACAGGCAGGCACTTCCTGTCACTGGCGTTTAGAATAAGCCAAGCATAGGGATCTTGGTGGCAAGTTTAGTTATGCCAATGCCATCTTATTAGTTTTGGTTGTCCCTGTGAACAGGCATCAGGCAGAGACAGATAATTATCACCAGGGTGAAAATGTCTTGCATATTATCAGCAAACAGCAAATAAAAGAGCTGAAATATAAGAAGTCATCAGGCAAAGCAAACCAGAACTTAATATTGATTTTATTTATGTAGTTGGTTATGATGATTTTTTTGTTGTTTATATCCTATAAATCAAATCCAAAATGGGCATTGTGAGCCCATTTAAGCTGATATCAGGAAAACCTATGGCTTCAAAAAAAGGGAGAAAAAAGATGTATCGGAGTATTTGTTTTCAAAAGGAAATCCACAACTGCCATTGTGCCTGTCTTCTAGTTACTTGTAGCATCCAGCAGAGAACATCAGAAAGGTGTTTGGATGAAAGCACGTTAGCTTTACAGACATAGTTATGGAGGAAAACTTACGTGACCAGTGCCATGATATCATCTGTGAAGATGATCAACAGCACAAATGTATAATTGTTCTTCAATATTAGGAAGACTGGTGGACAGATACATTAAAAAAACAGCATTGGACAAGTGGCTTTGAAGAGGGATACTAAAAGGTTGGACTTGATAATGTGGAAACCTTTAGAAAGTTTCAAAGTGCAAGAGACAAGGAAAACCCTTTTGCAAGGTCAGGTCTCCATGGATTATTTGTATCTGAAAGGAAGAGAGGAAGAAGAAAAGATCGACATCTCTGCAAGACAAATCAAAAGGCGGCAGTGTTCAAGGAAATAAATACCAACCCCCAACATTATTCGAGAGGAAGTGACTTTGCCATCTCCATGAATATCACACAGACCTTTTTTTGTTAATTCCTTTTAGTCAGAAACAGAGATGTGCAGATGCATGAGACTTTGAAACTGAGGTGTGGTTTAAACTGTACATATTGTTCAACACACAGGTATCACACACTGTTTAACAGAGTTTAACACTATGTGGAAAGAGTCAAAATTTTAATACACATTACCATAAGTCATGCATAATCTTGACAAGCGAAGTCCACTCTCTGAGGACTATCAAATTCATTGGATATTTTGATTGTGTATATTCAAATCAATAGCTTGGAGAAATACAAGTAATGTAGCTATAGCTATTACAGTGCAGAGCCAGGCATAATGCATGCAGGCAACATGAGAGCTCCATGTGTCTCTGCCAATGTCTCCTAGGCTAAGCAGAGCAGGCCAAGCTGCATGGAGGTCCTGTGGAGAATCCCTTGGCATTCAGGATCAGGTCAGCAAATGAACTGTTGCTTGTTGCCAAACAGTGAGCCTTGATTTTGAGTCAGATCTCTTGAAACTGAAATCTATGCAATATGTGATGTTCATTCAACCAGACTAACCCAGAAAGCATGGATTTAAAGATTTAACTTCATTTTTAATATAGATTGAACAAAATGTATCACATACAGTTGCTACTTGTCTTTGTATCAGTGCAGGGACCTAAAACAGAAGAATTTTATTTGTAAGTTACTATTTTTTAAGCTTTTTTGGGAACAGAGACAAATGTATCTTAATAATTTGTCAGGTGGACAATTTCTACTTAGGTTAATCAATATTGCCAAAGAAGTAACCTTATCATCCTTGTAGTCTATTTACTTTTAAGAGATGTGAGAAATTAAATTATAAAGAAGACTAACATCAGTCAGCTTCATTTTTCACATGGAAAAAAGGTGAATTCAGAAACATCTTTTTTTCTCAAGGTGTCTCAAGGTGAAAACTACTTGAAAGCCAATGTTGTGTAGTAGTCTATAATCACATTTCTGGCTGCATTCTTTCCAGAATAAGTGATAAAATCTCACACAGTTAACACAGAGGAACTGAAAAGACTAAACACTTCATGGAAATGTCATTCTATGTTTCTTGGATTTCTAAAAATGGCATTATAATTATGCATATCAATAATGTATGCATGTGAAAACAAACATTGGACAAAGAAATAGAAGGTAGTACATTTACTTATCTTTTTCCAAAGAGCCGCAAAAAAATCTTGAGGTGTTTTAGCAAAGGAAGGACAATCGGGAGGTATACAAAACATTATGAACTAGCAAATAAGGATATCATTAGTCTTCCTTCCAAGTGTCTACAGCATACATACGTAATCCTAATTTGTTCATCTTTAGGGTTTGCAGTTCTAACCTGTGCTTTTAACTTTAGAAATGTTGTTTGGTTTTATGAATGTTTGCTAATATGCCAGTTTATTCTAGTTTAATGAGATAAGCAGCATGATTTCATGTACATTGTCTTTTTATGATGCTCTACATCCCAGACATATTTTTGATGGTCTGGGAAGAGGTTCTTTTCTTTCAGTTGTGCCTCTTGTTCATTTGATCAATAATTAAGACTCTCAAAAACCTAAAATGCCCATATAGATAAAACCCCCAAATGTCTCCAATAGTTTGTGATTCAGCAACATGTAACCAAAAACAGCACCAGAAATGTAGTAGCAAGATTTTTCCAGGAGACTGGAAACACCTGGAGACTTGTAGAGAAAATTAATAAATACTGACAGCAACAAAATGGGCCATCATGACTCCACATCCTGATTGCACTTGAAGCAATGCTCAGAAAGCACTACACATTTGTGCATTTCCTACTGGCTCAACCAAGAAATCAGTCTTGTTCAGGTAAGCAGCAGATAAAGTTTCCATAATATGGAAAGAATTGTAATAGTTCAGCCTTGATGATACAACAAAACTGACCATGCCAGCCAGTAGCCACCCAGTGACTTCTCACCACAGCAGCACAAAGCAGCTAAAGAGGGGCAGAGTGGGAAAGGGGGTATTTCTGAACTATATATGATGATTTTTTTGCCATAAATAGCAAGCATCCTGCCAAAAGTGTTGACAATATCTGGAGCTTTTTGCCAGTGTGACACAGCGGACAGTCTTTATATGAAGTCTTATACAGAACTTGACAATATAAATATATACTAAATCAGTACATATTCCCAGTGTCTTTATGTCCTTTCTTTATTTTAATGTTGCCTTGGAGCAACATAGAATATACCCTTAGAAAAATCTCTGAAGACAGAAAAAATATAGTATATAGGTAACTCTACTGACTTACTGATTGCTTTTTTTGCCTCCTAGTTCATGTTTTGGAAGCTAAGTATGTAAATAATGTTTCTACCCTGTATTTGCACTAAAATTACAACACTGGGACAATTAAGGTTGGTTTGTTTTTTTTTTTTCCTTAAGCAAATCAAACCCTTTTGTTTTAATCACAAGAAATTGCAATGTGTCACACAGCAGGTAATAATTTAACATGGCGGAAAATCAGATATTTAAAATTATGTGGGCAGCATTAAATATTTACTCTCAATTAAGCGTGGAATTTAAAAAAAAAAAAAAAATCCCTGTTTTTCATTAGTTTTGTTCTCATCTTCTGTTGAACTTCTAGTCAAAAAAGCCAAAAGAGACTGATGTACTGAAGAAGGGCCAATAGCTCACTCTGGCTTCTTGCTCCTAGACTTCATGTAGAAATTTGAGAGAACTTTGGAGCCAGCTTTGCTCAAATGATGGAAAGACTGACAGCAGCTCCTTTCCCTTGTAAAAACCCTCAGCCAGCATGAAGCCTACTTAGTACAATAAACAACACAGTGTGAACTATTTTTGCAGGTGAGATATCCTGCTGGTGGCCCACCCATAAATCAAGGACACTGCCTAACAGCGAGGGAAACAGCGAGAGCTAAAAGAAGGGGAAATGAAGTGTTGCACATAACCCCCTACCGATTGAAGGTCACAGACCCGTTGAGACTGACAATTTATTATAATTTATTAGTGTTGCATTTCTTCTTTGAACCAGCAGGAGCATCAGAATCCGAGCATATGAATTCAGAAAACCCAAGGAAGAATAAAAGGGCTTTAGACAATGTGCAGTTCGTGTATGAAGTAAAGGAAAATATGGTAAAGTAGCAAATTCAGCCAATTTGCTTTTGACAAGTTTGAATGATGAGTGAAAAGCAGTATTTTAAGTATCTTGAGATGGACATAAAATATGCCAGAAATTATTTATCATGTGGTTGTTGGTAGAAATATGCCGAATTTTTACTTTCCCCAATTTCTGGCGTTTAATATTTAGACCTGATATGAAATACCTCCTGGAATTTTTACGGTAAACAGTAATTAAATGAACCCAATCTTTGATTGTTACGAATCAAGAGATTAATTCCATGTGAAGTCAGTAACAACCCACATTTTTGGAATACTGTTTGGACCCAATTTTGACATCCTTCATCTAGAAAAGACTTGAAGTCCAGAAATGACTGAACTTCTTTGTCACATATCAAAAGATATCAGTTGACTCCAGCTTGCATAGCTTCATAGAAGCTGTATATCTGCCATGTAAAGAGACAATTCACAAGCTACA
>JANHGN010018313.1:0-10413 GCA_024605025.1 Megaceryle maxima
CTCCAACTCATGAAAAGAATAAAAAAAAAGGAGAGTTAAATATATATAAATATATAAAATCTCTGCTGTAGCTACTCCTTTCCCTAGGAAATCCCTGAGGAGCTGACCAAGCACCACTATAAAAATGCGGTAGCGTAATGTTGATTATTATTTCTTTTTATTATTATTAAAGAAGTAGGTTTTAAAGTGCAACCTTAACTTTTTGCCAACGAGGAGTTTGTATTTTTTGGAGAAGAAATGGACTCTTAAGATTTCTAGAGATAAATTTTACAAATAAAGATACAATTTCAAACTGTCATAAAGGATTGAAAAAAAAAAAAAAAAGATGAAGTTTCACAAATTTTGGGATGACTTAACTAGTCTTAGCAGGATAGAGAGCACCAGTCAGCTACAGCCCCATAGAGTCAGCTCACAGTATAAACAGGCTCGATTATTTTTTCTGTATTAAACAACAGGCAATTTAACTCCCTAAAGTGAATAAACCATATTTTAAAAAATTGGGCTAACTTACTCTTGAAAAGAGAAGAAAGCAGGCTCAGAGACCCTCAATCCTCTTGGAATTACTTCTGGCTGCAAGTGTCTTGACCAGTCCTTATGTGTACAGTCCCATTTAGGTATCACACTTCTCCATCCCTTCCTACCTGCCATATAAAACCACAAGGTGCTGCTCCCTAAAACAGACTATGTCTGCCTCTTGCTTTTTAGCAAAAACTGCAATTAACAGCAAATGAAACCAATGAAATTTAGAGTAACATAAGTTTAAGCAGTGCACCCAGAAAATGGAATTATCAAGATGTGAGAAAACCACCTTCTTTTTGCAAGCAAAGTAACTCTGTAGTTTCTACAAAAATACCACCACCATGTTACGTTTGAGGGGTTTTTTTTTTTTTGTATCTGAAAATTAATTCTGCTGCCCCTCCCTCTCCATCTTTAGTCTATCCAATTCCAAGCACAAATTCTGCTTTGAACTACTTGACGTGTTCTCTGCTCCGAGTTTTGACATAAATCACTAGGGTCTGTTAAGACACTGCAAAAGACACTGTTAAAAAAGACACCGTTAAAAGCTCAACTTTTAACTTTACTTCAGTTTGAAAGGAGGAAGATGAAGTTATAACATGCTTTGAGATTCCTTGCCCTCTAAACATGCAAAAATTGGTAATTTAAAGTTCTGAGATAATTTTACCCTTCCCTTATTAGATAAAAATTCACATCTTAAAATTCATACATGAACTTTTTAGCACTCCTTCCTCCTCAAGCCTTTAAAGAAATGGGCAATTTATTGAACCAGGCTTTATTTAAAGATTACTGTAACATATCCCTATGCCTTTGACACAGGCACAGCCCTGTTTTTCCTTCCAGTGGAGGGTTTACTGAAATTGAGAGAAGGGTTTTCCTCAATTTCTCACCTACCAGGGCCGTGTAACTCACAAGGAAACCAACACACAGTTTTGCCCATTGGTGAAAGCTTTTTCTCTTTCACTCATTTATTCTAGCTCTCATGGCAATTCCATTGTTCCATAACAGTTAAGGTTTTACAGCCTTAAAATAAACATTTTCTTTTCACATTGTACAAGTTTATTCCGCGTTGTTTTCACTTTTGAGAAGCAACAATACATGACTTCGAACACCTACTATCACATCAGTGACCAGAAACGTCTACGCAGTTTTATTTTGCTAAGCAGTGAAGTTTAGCTGAACAGTGAGTCAGGATCTCTTTCTGCAGTTTCATTTGAGCTTTTTCTAGAAAGATAGATTCTCTGAAAATATAAAAAGAGACTGCAAATGATCAGAGAGCAACCCCTACAGAGAAGCCAGACAGAGATGCGTTACTGAACAATGTTTAAAGCCTCAGTCACTATGTTTCTCCATTCCACATCCTGCTGTTGATCGAGAGGACACGATGAAATGTGCTTCGAGTATTCTGTTACTTTATCCTTCTGTCTTCTCTCCGCAATAAATGGTTCACAAATATATTAAAAGGGACATAAACTGTGACCTGATTTTGTACTGGTTCCCTCAACTCCCGTTTCTCCCCAAATATCACTATGGTCATCATCTCCTTTAATTAACAAAGCAACTGTTGCTGCTCTACAGAACAGCACTTGAATCTTCAGCACAGGGACCAGAAGACACTGACCTTGTGTGATAGTTTTCATTACTATTTTCCAAAGTAAAATCACAGCTCTAACTCCAAGTAGGCAATAAAGCAGTTTTCTGAGGAAAACTTGTTTTCAGAAACAGATGAATGCACGTGAACTCGAACAACTCCAAAGAAGAGGTGTCACATCTAACAGAACATTTTTCTATTGGAGAAAAGTCATCCTTTGAAACAAGACCTACAGGGCAGCAAACAATCATGAAGATGCTTTATTGACAATATCCTCTCATCGCAAAAGTATCTGCCCCCGTACAATTAAATCTTAGCTTTTCAATAGTGTTTTATTGGCAGTGGAAAATGCATCAGTACTTTATTGAAAGAAAGCAATAAATAATACTGTGATAAAAATAGTTCAAAAGTAGACTGTACATATTGTTACATAATCTGAAAATACACAAAAGATTAATAGAAAAACAGAACGGTAACAATGAATTTCAGTTTTACAAGCAAGTTAAAAGAGGAAAACAAAATAAGAAAAAAGACATGCTATATATATTGTTGCATAATAAATAATGCACCATCTGAACAGATTCTTGCTGGCTGTGTAGTATGCCATTTACAAGTCTCAGATACATTTTCTACTCATACAGTCCAAAATGGCTACAACCATCACAATTGAAGTCCAGACAACTCTTTAGAACAAGTTTACAAAACACAAAAGATGACTTACATAAGAAAAAGTAAGGCCTTTATTAGAAGCTGCACTGCTTTAGTTTTCAGCCCATTGTACCTTCATCTTGCACTACTCATTTGATGCAAGACTGCAGTGCTTTGTGATTGGTCCATTAAAACTAGTTTCACCAGCATTTTTCATCAATCAAAAAAGATCTAGGATAAAAACCTCTGTGGCCTGTGGATTACGACCAGGAATTATTATGAAGTCTATCTTCCTCAGTAAAGGAAAAAACAAAAGAAAACCCAAAAGAAACAACCAAACAAAACAAAACAAAAAAACCCCAACAAACACAAAAAACAGTTCTTGGTTTATGGCTTGTTTTCAGTCACTGTGAAGACACGCTATACAAATACAGCAGAGAGTGTTATGACTGAGTCAGTCACTTCTAGAACGTGTTCTGTAGTGTTATAATTCCTCCCAGCTTTTAAAACAAGTTCTATTTTAAATATAGACAAATTCCAACTACTTGACAAATCCTCTTTGTGAAAAGGTACAGTTCTGAAAAGAAGAACCATCGTGTACCATTCCTTCTACAATGTATGCCTACCTGAAAAACAGCTGGACTTATTTTCAGACCTAAGCTAAACATTTCCAGAAAAACAAAATATATACTGCTTGGTGTCGTGATACTTTTACAAAGGTATTAAAATCCTTTTCACCTTCAGTTTCATTATTAAAAAACAATGATAATTACAGTAACTGCATAATTTACAAAACCCCTATATTACTTATAGGGACATATACATACAAGCATTACAGTACATTCAGTTGGAAAGACTAAAATTAGAATAAAAAAAATCAGCAATGATTTGATTTGTAGACTGAATAGAAACAGAAAAAAGTAAGCAACTATAAATGAGAAGTCACATAAATATAAGAAACATTTAGATTCTAAAATATTTCCTCTATAGTACTCATGAATTTATTTGCTAATTAAAAACTCTGTAATAAAATATCTCAAAGTGTCCATTTAACAAGTATTAACAGGTTAAGGGTTCCAAATGTTCAAAATGCTGCATATCACCGGTAGAAATAGTGTGGGTAAACTGCAAAAAGAACAACAAAACAAACAGAAAAACACAGAAAAAGGGGAAAAAAAAAAAAGGGAGTAAAATTCCATTAGCAGTTTAAGCAACTTTTCATTCTCAGTTTCTCATAAACAGCTCATGTGTGTAGCATTCATGCATTGAATTATTGCCATGCCATGACGTATATAATTTTATTGCCTTCTGTAATCTTCAGTTGCAATGCCAAGTAAAGCACAAGGTCAAATATTTCTGCCTCCTAGATTTTTATCCTAGGTCATCTGACTACAGAAAATCCTGAAGCAGTGGGGAGAATTTGGGGGAGGGGAAAACTTCAGTGTCTTGGGGGAGGGGAAAAAGGAAAAAAAATAATAAATTAAGATAGCCCCTGAGATTACAGAAACATAGAATTGCTTTGGTTGGAAAACACCTTCAAGACTGAGTCCAACTCTTAACCCAGCACTGTCAGGGCACCACTGACCCATGGCCCTCAGCACCACAGCTCAATAGTTTGGAAACCCCTCCAGGGATCACTGGGACTCTACCACTGCCCTGACCAGCCCGGGACAGCCCTGGACAGCCCTTGTGGGGAAAAAAACTGTTCCTCAACCTAAACCTGCCGCCCTGGAGCAACTCCAGGCTGGTTCCTCTTGTCCTGTTGCTTGTTCCTTGGGAACAGAGCTCGACCCCCCCTGGCTCCAACCTCCTGAATTTCAGGGAGTTGTGGAGAGCCAGAAGCTCTCCCCTGAGCCTCCTTTTTCTCCAGAGCTGACAGGTGAACTGGCAGATCCACATGATCCAAGTTGTTACGTGCAAGAGTTTCCCTTCTCAGCATTTAATAGATAACGCTTTAGAACTAAACTTGAATATGCAAAAAGGTTCAGACTTTATACAAAAGGCAGCCAATATGGGAGCTGGTAGGGTAGACAAGAAAAGGAAGAAGCTGTAAGCAGAAGAGGCAGGCAGTTTATAGCCCATGAAGATACCAGCTTGTGAGAGAAAGACTCCATGGCTTTTTAATTATTTTTTTTTTTCCTTAGTCCCCATAGAGTAAAAAAAATTAAATCATTAGTTTCCAGACTTGTTTTCAAAACAAGAGAATCACTGTTCCTTGAGAAAATACAGCAGAAGCTGCTGAAGAAAAAAAAAAAAAATCACTCCAAATTCTGGAATAATACTACAAATTTTTCATAAGCCATTAGAATATATGTAATTTATGTTATCAAGCTGTCTTTTATTGTCAGCACTGCTCACAGCCACCCAAATTGAGGACAGCCAGCCCAAGCCATCCCAGTGACATGAAGTACCCAAAAACTGGAAAACTACACAATCAACCTCTGTAACAATTCAATACTGAAGCACATTGTAGTGGGACAGTTTTGACCAAGCAAAGACTCCCAAAGACCAATAATGTGAACTGCAGCATGTCACACTAAATTATTTTCTTTCCTTTCTATGCTTAATTTAGTTCCCTTCCCTCCTCCCCGCTTTCAATTGTTTCACCCAAGCTTTGACTTCACACTTTCTACAAAGCTATTTAGCACAGGTACTTTTGAGGCTGGTTTGCTGGTTGTGTTTTGGTTTGGGTTTTTTTTTTTTTTAAAGAAAGAGAATACAACCTTTACAAAAGTAAATATTTGAACACTCAGTAGGAAATAATCTCTGGATTTTCAACATAACAACCTACCCTCAAAACTTGAAACAGTTTTGTAAGAGAGTAAATTCACTGTGTTAAAATACCTGATGTTTTATTTCATAAGCAGCTGCTTAACTACGATACCTATCAACTTTACTCACCAGGAGAAGGCTTTAACAGGAGTAGGTCCTTACTGTAGCAGAATCCAATCTTTGTGTTCCTGATACACTGCCTATTTCAAGAAGCATGGGGAAGACATGCAGAACACAGCATGCATGTTAGTTTTCAACAAAAACCCATCACAGCAATGTGATTACAGCTATGCTACTCACCCAACTCTAAGGTTACAAGTTAGAAAAGCAGAATTTCTTTTACAGATTGTGTATTAACCACTTCTCACTTCAGCAGCTAACAAAAAAGAGTTCTAAAAAAGAATCTGCATGTCAACTAGCACACAGAAATTGGCAAAGGTAATTTTATAATCTATTTACTATTCTATAGTCTCTTTTTTTTTTTTAATCATAAAAAGAAAGGGGTTTACATGGTCAAGGCTTCATTTAGTTAAATTTACAGAATTTTCCACGTGAATTCTGGAAAATAATTTGTGCTAGTGACAGTATTTAAAACTTTAGGGAGTAACATCAGATGCAAAGGTTGCTTCAAGCTTTACTCAGCTACAATTTTCAGACCTGAGACAGCTCAGAGATTACACTGAAGTTGTCATCCTGTCTGTTCCAGTCGAATACACTGCCCATTTATTTTTACTTGCTTTTTGTAAAATTCAAGCAAAAGTTCATTTTCACAGTACTAAAGAGAATGTTTTTAAATAGATAACATCCCTCAGGTCACAGGTGACCCAATTCCACTTCCAGCTGGGGTTTTGGGGGTTTGTTTGGGGTTTTGAATACCTGTGTGTGCGTGCAAATGCACACGTACAGATCATGAAGTACAAAGCGATGACTGAAGTCATGATGTGAAGTATGATCAATACTTAAGTGACCACTGAGGGGGGGGGAAATGCACCTTTTACTCACGTTTTAATAATTTCAAAATTATCTGAGGGAGTTTACTTACATTTTTAAGGGATTTTACTGCATTTCATGAGTGGGTCTAACTGCTGCTAATTAGAAATTATGCATCACGCGATTAAAAGATTTCTACTAAAACTCAATTCTCTTTTCCTAGTTTAACAGAAATTTATTTCTACCTATAATTCTCATTTTGTTATTCCAATGAAGTAAAAAGAAACTCCACATCTAGTACAGCTTCCTGAAATTATAGAGCACCCTATGGTTAAACACAGAGTTATATATACAACCATGCACAAGGCAGATGCTTTTATGCCAGGAAAAGGTAATTTGAACTGAAATCCCCTAGAATCTCAAGCAAAAAAAAGCTCATCATGCTTAAAATAATACAAAACCAATACCATCGATCTGCATCTTCTTTGGCTGCATAGAGGGTGAAGACATTGAGGTTGTAACTCTGAAATTTGCAGGAAGAGTCTCTGCTGATCCAGCAGCTAAACCTCTTATGTCCTTTGGTCTAAACTTCTTTCTCCATGAAGGTGCTCTCCTAAAGCTCTTATCGTCATCCTGTTATATTGATAAACATCATTAGCAATTCAAAACAATGAAGGTTTGTTACTGACATTAAAAGGATTCCTGACAGTTAAGTAAATCCCTCACCACTGAACGAGTTGATTTTCAGAACAGTTCAGGTGCAAGAGCAGCAGAGATCTTGGTTTGCCACAATCTGCATTCATTTGCTGGAGCCTTGCAGGCTCTTCAGCTCAGTAACTGGGGAAATTCATGTGCTCAGCAGATTTAGAAAAGCATTTTGTATTTCAAGGGTTTGTATTTTGTGATTTACAGTGATTTGTAAGCGTCGCATCGCTCATTCTTAAGGGGCAGGAGGAGCTGAGCAGATCATAAAAGCTGCTTTGGGAATTCTGATATAGAGGCTTGCTTTGAACAATTGCTTTTAACCTTCAATTCTCTCTTACAGGAATGATGATCCAGCTATTGTGCTTTCTCATCCTGCAAATTACAGGAAATCATAGCAAGGAATAATAAAAAAATGTAGCAAATACTGTATTGCTGTGCAGTGTTTTGCTTAAGCACTTGGGTGAACTTGACTTAAGGGTTACCCAAGTGCATTTTCCCCCCCATTAATACATCTGCATCTTTGAAGTAATACTCCAGAAATCTAACACTGCACTTAAAACAGTTTTAAGTCCCACTTCCAAAAATGTCTTTTGCAGTGAGGGCATTGTATCAATGCAAATACATCCACTGGGCATTTCTGTTTGCCAACAGTTCCTTTAGCAACAGTTCAATCCTTTGAATGCCATTTTACCTAAAATTTATCTCATTTTAGAAGTAGGAGACGAGTCTCTATGTTATTTGGAGAGATCTTAAGATTAAACTGCTCTGTGCCTCAAGAGCAGAACAAACAGTTGTTCCTTCAAAGCTCCTTCTCTTGATGTTTGAAATCATGAAGGAGCAATACCTTAGAGAACTATTAAGCTGCTTTCTGATGATATTAGTGAAACCTTAGTAGAGATGTATACTGGTAAGAGAGCTGGCAGGATGTGCCACAGAAGGGCCGCACCAAGTCTGTTAGGCAAAAGATGAAGACAAAGCCAGTCAACCTCTGTTAGAGCAGCCTCCTTCCTCAATGCACTGCTGTGTGCTTCACCTCACTGATCCAAGAGCAGTTTATGTCAGTACTTTCACTCACCCACCCTGTCCTCTTCCTAGCACATGGATTCCTGAGGTATCATGGACTTTCATATTCAAAATGATCTTACCTAAATACACAAAACCTGCCATATTCAGAAACTCTCAAAGCAAATTTCAACTTCAGATTTCTGTCACTATTCTGTCAACAGCTCAAAGAGGTTCAAGCTAAATTTGTTCCATTCTCAGTTCTGATAAAGCTTCCAGCATCATCAAATGGGTTGACAGCTCAAGTAACTTACTTCATCAAGTCTTCTGTCAGTGCCCATAGCAAGAAGGTTATTAAATTCCCTCTCCAGAACAGCACGAGCCTAAAGTTTATAGTATGAAAGAAATGGAAATTAATTGCAAGATTAGTAATCAGTAACCTGCAGTAATTTGTAACACTTAAGAAGGTGTTAAATAATTTGGTTTCTATTACCAGATTAATAAACATAAATTGTAACTTTTAAAGTACTTATGAAAAATTTACAAAAGACTCAACAGATTCCCCCTTTTGTTTTCTGTGGAAGTTCATGATTTCTGACTCAAAATTAATTGGTTCAGAATAAAAACAATCAAACAACAAACATGATGAGTTTTACACTAGTATTGTGAAGCTATTCCAACTGTTTTTCTTTTTCAGGCAAATTTATCACCCAGAACTGTTATTAACAATTAGAAAATGAAAAGAAAATGGTAAGAAAAGCACAGTTCTATGTTTTTCTCTTAGAGGATAATGGATGAGTTTCCATTTCTAAAGTTTCTAGAGATAGGAATAGAAAAAAACCTACACTTATTGAAGGAGTAAAAAAAACCCCAACAACAATTAGTTCCCATTTTTAACTTTCCCAGAGGGGAGAAAAATCCTGTTATCCATAAAGGAACTAGTTCTGGCTTACCTGTGTGTTTTGAGTGGGTATCTGTAATAGGAGAGCTAATGCATTGTAATCAAATGATTCATCTAAGGCCACAAGTGCACCATGAACTCCACTCTCTATAAGGTTATTTGCGTATTCTTTAAGACCAATGGACACCACCCAATGGATCATTCTTTCATTGCTCCAGACGAGGACATCTGTGGAAGAAAAATAAAAGTTGCCTGATAAACTTCCACCCTCTAATGCCATTTTTTTTCCCTAAAAAAAAAAATAATTTTGGGGGGGCAGATCAGTGAAAACACATTAGAACCAGACTGAGGTCAAGACAATGCACTAACCCTTAATTTCATTCTGACTTTCTTCTCTTTTTCTTTCAAGTTCTTTTCGATCATAATTCAGTCTTCGTAGGCACATAATTCCACACTGGAAACTGTTTCTGTTTAGAAAAGAAAAAAAATATATTTAAAATTAATAAACAAATACACACAAACAAACAAAAACACCCAAACAACAACAAACCAAAACCAACCACAAAATAAATAAATAAACCCCCGACACATTCAGAGGTTTTCAGGCTTGATGGGGCTCTGAGCAACCTGCCCTAGGTAGAGGTGTCCCTACTTGTGCAGGGAGGTTGGACCAGATGATCTCTAGAGGTCTGTCCAGCCTAGAACATTCTATGATTCTGTAACAGAAACATTTACTGTAAGTAGGGTCGCCAGTTTAAATCTCTTACCTATGAAAGCTGTCCACCATTTTAAGTTGCCCACGTAGATCTTTTTTAGTTAAATGATCCAGCATTCGAGCATCAACAAGACATTCCATGAAATAGCTGCGATACTGAGGAAGCCCCAGACTAGGGAGCCATTCATTGCCAATCCACTCATGATTCATATCACCATAGGCTAATGTCTGGGTTTTTTAAAAAAGATTAAGGAATAAGCTTATTAAAGTGGGAAATAAAAGTGAAAAGTTGGTTTAGACAACATATTTTCAAGGAAAAAAAAAAAAAAGTAAAACAACACTTACTTAATTCTTAACCTGTAAAGCTAAGCAGATAAAAGCACTGAGTACTACACCTGTGTTTTCTGATGAAGTCAACCTCATGGAGAAAAGCAAGTTTAAGATACTCAGATGAGCAAGTAAAACTGGCTTAATTTATTTCATATTGAAGTGTATGAAAAACTATACAAACCCTACCAGACTGATCTATGTAGTTTTGAAAGTGAGTAGAGCCACAGAACTTGGTTTTGTTAAGATGCTTAAAATACTCTTATCTCTTGAAAACTGAGGGGGATTCTTATTTCTCAAAGAACC
>JANHGN010018314.1:0-10966 GCA_024605025.1 Megaceryle maxima
CTGAAGCATTCAATGCATTTGTCACAGGACACTGCTATAATTCTTATTAGCAGGATGATTAGAGAAATATTTTTAATTATAACTAAGAGATCAAGGAGTTTTTCAAAACATAAAGATTTAGATGTAGTTTGATTTACAATGGATTAGAGAAATCAAGAAAAAAATGCCTGGAGACGAGCAAACAGTTCTTATAATCTTTTATGTCACATTTAGGGTCAGGGCAGCCCCTTAGACCTATAACAGATGCCCTGTGTTAACCCCCCTCCCTCACCAAAGGGGAAGAGAAAGAGAATAAGGAAGAGAAACTTAGCGATTAGAAAAGGAAATTAGAACAGCTTTAATGAAAATGTAAATAATAATAATAAAAATAGAATATGTACAAATATATACAAGACGAGTATCGAACCCAACCCCCCCGATGGTAATTACATCACCATCACCACTGATGCTGTGAAGCAGGCACTGGGGAAGTCCCAGACTGGGCCCCGCAGCAGACAGGAGCTGTGCTCATGAGCTGGATTCTGGTACCAGATTCAGAAACACAGATTGGAATCAAAGGCAGAACAGAGACCTCCTTGATGCTCTGAGGAAGGAACCAAAAGAGGACCTGAGCCAAGCTGAGCAAAGCTGGCAAAGAAGTCGAAGAGGGGAGCCCAGGAGCCGCCAGAGAGAGAGCGAGTGAGTGAGCAAGCTATAGACCCTCCAGATCCTTCTGCTTTACACCAAACATGACATATATGGGATGGAATACCTCGTTGGTCAATTTAGGGTCACTTCCCCTGTCCGCTCCTCCCTGCAGATGCGCCCTTTCACTTTCCTGCACCCCTCAATATGGTACACAAGATCCAGCAGTGGCCTTGGTCTGCATACTAATCCTTCGTAGTGATTCTAAACATGGGGTGTTATCACTGCTAGCAGCACACTGTGAAAACAGGCTGCTAACTTCCGACAGTGCAGTTAGAAGAACTGAGCTGAAAAGTAAAATCACTGAACAGAACCAGCTGTGTTCTCACCCAAACCAGGACATGAACTTTTCCATGTGTCAAGTTCAACTTCTAGTTCCAAAAATATCCCACTCACACATAATTTTCCTGATTCCTGGAAATTTTAGAAGTCTGTAAGTCAGAAGCTGCGAATTATTATGGACACTCCACTTTGATATTTCTCTGCAGATTTAACTTTTCTCTCTTGGAGTACTCTAAACATTTAATGGTTGAAAAGCTTCTTGTCTTTCAACAATGATACATTTAAAAAATATTTTAAAACAGATTCCAGAAAAATTTACTATTTCTAGAATAAATTTAATGTAATTTAAAAACTAATAACTTGTGACTTTTCCTATACTACTAAAGCCCATGGCAAAATTCCTGTCTACTTCATTTTGTACAGAATTAAACTCTGATTTTCTTTGTGAAAGACTTTTGATATTAAACTGTGAAATGGTTTTCAAGATTACTAAAGCCACCTTCCACTGTATAAAGATAAAATTACTGTCTTATTACAGTTAAGCCCTTCTAATCACAGAGCAACAAACTACCCTCTTAAATTTTCTGTATGTAGTATTTACAATGGATATATTCAATAAGAATACAAGCTTGAACTTTAAAGTTCCTACTGAAAAGAGCAAACTAATGATGACAGCTAACAACTATTTAGATATACTCTAGTCAGTAATGGTCAAATCCTATCATGAACTAACTAAAGCATGGAGATGGAAGGAAGACTGAGATATGTGTCAATCTTTTCCTAGGAAAGTCACTTTGTCACACAAATTCTTTGCTCTAAAGACAATGTAATTCTATTGGAGCACATCAAGAAAAAAATTTGCTAACTTCTCTGGGCATAAATGACTTTCATGCTCACTTCTCAGATAAGGTTGAACATATTAGAAAGACATATTTCACATAACAATGCCTTCTTTTTGGAAGAGTAATAAACTACCTTGGAGACTACAGAGACACTAAGGACTTGAGTACACCCGTACCTGACTGAATTCTGACGTTGCTATCATGTTGAATGGAGCTGCACTGGCCAAGAGGCTCTTGCTGTCCACATCTATAGTTCATAAGTCTCGGATGTGGATGGCGGCTCAGATTACTTTCTCTGCCTCCTCATGAACTCATAAGTCTTATTTCTGACTGCTTACATAAGACTCTTCTTATGTAAGAAATCAGAAATAAGACTTATCTCAGTGGATACTCTGCTATCAGACTTGCCCACTAAGACACAATGAAGAAGAGCTGTAATCTTTGGCCTCATTCTGACCATGAAATTTCTGTTTTGAATATACCATTGGATAAGGATCTGTAAGTGCTAATATGAAGAAATTGTACTTTTTTTTTTTTTTTTTTTTAATTTGGACATCCTCTGGGATCTTTTTATGTGCCATGAATTGTGTCAAAATGAACACTGTAATTCAAAGAAATTTTGAGCCTTTTCATATTTCTGAGTATTATTTGGTTACTATTTCACTATTATTACTATTTAAGCCATTATGAAGATTTTGCCTTTTGCTTCCCTGAATAAGCCCTTGCTGACAGCAAGATTTACTTATCAGTAGCACTGACTCCCATTACATCATACTGTAATATCATTCTCTGAGTTGCTCTGGCTTCTCCAAAAGCAGGTAAGTGATTCAACATTTGGGGCTTTTTAGAACATTATATAAAAAATGTTTTGAATTAACACAAGGTAGTAGTACATTTAAGTGAAACAAAACCAAACTGAAACCTCACAAGTTATTTCTGCTAAACAGTTAATCCCATACATTCCCTGGGATGACAGATCATGTCCCATTTTCTTTATGGTTGTATAGATTTCTTTAACCATATATATCCCTCAGACTCTTAACAGACAGAAAGAGTAATTCAACTTTTTCCAACTATGAGAGCAGATATCCTATTTTCTTAAACTATTTTAATATAATTAACTTTTACTCTAAGATGTTTTACAAACTTGGAGAAGACAGAAAAATACTGAAAGGTTGAGCACAATATGCATAGAGAGGTGACAAACTGCAGAGAATTCCCCTGTGGATATGTGAAAGTCTATATATATCTGTACTTAATGAGAAAAAAAGATCGAAGGCATAAACCAGTTTGTAGATAACAGTAAATATTCATTAAACTGTAACTGCTTTTTAATAGGTCATACAATTTTTAATAATAAAAAAGATATCTGCATTGATGAATAAAGATGAGGATGGCTTAAGAAAAAGTTAATCTGTTTTGTGAAAATTTAATGAGGGAATGAGGAAACAAGTTTAGAGACCAAAATCCAGACTTTTTTCTTATCTGGAGTTTCCTGATATACTTAGTCTACTTAATCATTTTTAGATGTCACTCACTGTCATACCCAACACCCTAATTAAAAAATCTTTAAAAAATCCCCTAAATATTGTCTAATGGTATGTATTGTCTCATAGAACTAAAATTATTTGTTTCTTCAATTAAAAAGATGTAGCAACTTCACACAATTACTCAAATTTTCATGGCTAAGAAGAAACATCCACAATAAAAGCAAACATAAACACATTAGTTCTGTCTGAGGTGGAGCTGACTTTCCTCACAGCAGCCCTAATAGTGACATACTTTGTACTTGTAGCTAGAAAGGTGTTGATAACACACCAGTTTTTTGGCTACTGCTGAGCAGTGCTCCCACAGAATCAAGACCATCTCTCCAACATTTCCCCCTCACTAGAGGTCTGAGTGTGCAAGATCTTTCAAGGGGACTTGGGCAGGACAGCTGACCCAAACTGACCAAAGGGGTATTGCATTCCATATGGTATCTGCTCCTCTGCTCAGCAATAAAAGCTAAGACAGAGGAGGAGGGCAGGGAGGGGGGAGGTAGGAGAGCAAGGAAGAATTCCCTAGTACAATGCCTGGAGCAACTGCTACACGTACTGAAGCCCTGCTTCCCAGGAAGTGGCTGGACATCACCTGCTGATGGGAAATAGAGAATAAGTCTTTTGGTTTTCTTTGCTTCTACACACCATGATTGCTTTTACTTTAGTAAACTGCCTTTATCTTGACCCAAGAGTGTTTTTCCATCTTATTTTCTTCCCACCCAGTCCTGCTGAGGGGGGAAGTGATATGATAGAGTGGCTTGGTGGGCAGCAGGCATTTAGACAAGGCCAACCCACCACAACACCCATGAGCAGACCACTGACATCAGATTCTAATGACTGTAGCCAACCTGTAGTATCTCAACTGAATCTCTGTAGCAGTGTCTAGCATCAGTGGCATTTATCATGTGTAGTACTCGAGTACTATCTGCTTCTATATTGCCTCCTTATGTGCATGTATAATCACATCTGTTTTATAAGTATTTTGTAAGTATTTTCTCTATATTTTCCCAGTTTCAGACTCTAGACAAGATTTCCTGAGAGGAAACACAGAATAAATAGCATTCAAGTTTGGGAACATAGAATAGGATTTATCCAAATGATTTGTTCAGGTAGTTTCTTCATCTGAATAAATCCTTTGAGACTTCCTTGATGGAGAAAGACAGGCACAGATGAAACATTTGGCAGAGATTTTTTGTCAAATGATATAAAATATCCATCCTTCTCTGTCTCACTGTTCTATCTAACAAAGAAACTGAGGGGTGCTAGATATGATGCAGGTGTTTGAAGTTAGGTGGGGTGACTCCAGTAAATATCACATAGATTCCAAACACTTTGTGTCAAAATCTCTCAACCAGTCAAAGGATACATTCAAATACAGTGTGTATTCCTTGTGAAAATAAAACTACTGTGCTTGACAAAACTCATGAGCAAAGATTTAGATAGTCTTTCAAATGATGTAAAAATCTCTTTACTCCTCAGAGAACTAGAGATATACAGTGACACTTCTGTGGCATATCCTTTAAACAGTAATTAAGAGCAAAATGAAAATTATATACTTAGCAAGATGGATCACTGGGGAAACTAAACTATTGCCTTTTCCTGTAACCCCCACTCATTACAATTACAGCCCAAAACACACTTGGGATTTTAAACAGTTAGTATTTAAAAACAATTATGTTAATTTAGGTATGCAAATCAGTGTAATTACTGTTACTTTCTATAGGTTTCCACATAATCAATGTGAGTTTTATCTTCCTGCTGAGGTCAAGACTAGAATTTCCATTTTAAGGCAGAGTTTTGTGTCTTTTAGAATGATTAAAGTATCTTTCACTTAAAGAACTGCTCATATTTTCTTTCATAAAGCAAAGTACATGTGACTTTGTCCAATTACTGGAATATATATATATATATATAGAATTAACATCAGCATTCCTTCAAAGATAAATTGATTATTGGTTTGTCTTCTTTTCTTCCACTCAAATGTTCTGTAAATTATGATTTTTCTTGACTATTAAAATTGAGTTCCATTATGTACTGTGATTCACATTTCAGTGTCATTCAATAGATACGGCAGTACAGATATAGTATGTATCATAGAATCATAGAATGGTAGGTGTTGGATGGGACCTCTGGAGATCATTGAGTCCAACCCCCTGCCAACAATGCAGGAACACCTAAGGCATGCCACACAGGAGCAGATTCAGGTGGGTATCTTTTTTTTTCATCTACAATGGGTTCAATCAAGGCAGTGACTTTTGGTAATGCTTGATATACTCTAACACACTTTCCCCTCTTACAGGTTCTGAGAGGAAATCTCTCAGTCTAAACTGTTGACTTATATCAGCAACATCCACTAGAAAGAAAACAGAAAACAAAACTAAAATCATGTGAGCACTGCTGACACTTCATATAGCATTATAGTTTTGAGAGGCTTTTAAAATGTATTCATGACTTTAATCAGGCTATTTGTGATATTACAGCTATAATCATTGTTTCTATATAAAATTGCTGCTAACAGTGCTTGTACTTCAGATTTCTGAAACTCCTGTTATTTGATGAACTTGTGTTATACACTAAAAACACCATCTCATTCATCAGATCACACCTGCTCAAACGTTTGTTTGGGTTTGGGTTTCCAGTTTGGGTGTTTGGCCCAAGAGTAATTTTACAGAAATTTCTTTAAAATTATTTTGCTACTTCTGGAATAAGATGAGAGGGAAAAAGTGCTTTAGAATAATTTTAAAAAGGTTGAGGGGAAGGGAGGAATTTGTATTGCACTCTGAATGAACGCTGACTTGTATTCTTTAAGCAATGATGGGAATTTGGAAAAGTGTTCAGCCCTAAGTTCAAGGATTTTGTTCATACCAGTGAAAATCTGCATTAGTGTTACCCAAACTATAAGCATCAAAAAAATCCAGAAAGAAGCAAAGAGAACTTCATACATGTTCATCATCTTTTGAAATCTTGCATCCAAATCATCTAGAGAATTCTTCTGAACTGGGCTTTTCAGAGCTGAAGGATGTGGATGACATTTGTTCCTCCTGTTGGTTATGATACTTGGTGCTTTGAAAAGCAGAAAGACATTCTCTCTTGTTTTCTCAGAGGTGATCCTTCATCCATGTCCAGTGAACAGTTACAAGGGAATTAGGAAAAATAGGACTAAACAGAAAACTCATGATACAGAAAGCTGACAGTTGAGCACAGGAATGTGAAGAGACCTGTGACACAAGCTATGTAGTGCAAGAAAACAGGAAAAAGAGGAGCAGGAAAGAGGAAAATTGTGGAAAGAGGGAAAAATTATCCTGGAGAAGTAATAGGAAGCACTATGGGTAGGTGGATGGATACAGAGAAGGACCAAAACCTAAAATGGCCATTTGATACAAGCAGAAAAGAAGAGTCAAAAATCCAAGGGGAAAGGGATATGGCTCAAGATGAACAGCAACTGGGGAAACAGGTTGTTTAGAAAAGAAAACAGTGGCCCAGTGTAAGAAAGACATGGACTTGCTCAAGTGTGTCCAGAGGAGGGCCATGAAAAATGATTAGGGTCCTGAAGCACCTCCCCTGTGAGGACAGACTGAAAGAGTTGAGGCTGTGCATCCTGGAAAAGAAAAGGCTCTGAGGAAATCTCATAGCATCCTTACAGTACTTAAAGAGAGGCCTACAGGAAAGAAAAGGAAGCACTCTTTATTGTGGAATGTAGTGAAAAGGGGTAACAGTTTGAAACTGAAAGAGGGTAGATTTAGATTAGATATTAGGAAGAAATTCTTTACTGTGAGGATGGTGAGACTCTGGAACAGGTTGTTCAGAGAAGTTGTGGTTCCCCTCTCCCAGGAATTGTTCAAGGCCAGGTTGGATGATGCTTGTACCAACATTGTATAGTGGAATGTATCCCTGCCTGTGGCAGAGGGTTAGAACAAGATAATCTTTAAGGTCCCTTCCAACCCAAACCATTCTATGATTCTACTCTATGGTTCTATGAATTAGAGTAATGGAGTTCAAAAAATATTTTATTTTTTAATAAAACCCTGGAAGCTATAAGGTTGGAGAGACTACTTAGTTTATCAGGTAGTCTCAATCAGAGAAAATCATGAAGTGTAATACTTTTGGATCCTGTATTGAGCACAATTACACATTGCTTTGTTTTTATACCTAGAACACCTGTCAATCCCAGAACAAATTTCCTTTGTTCTATATTCAGCTTTTCTCCCATATATTTATAGAGTGAAATCATATCCTTCATGAGATTGCAGTATGCTTGCCTATACGAGTAAGCATTGTCAATCATTTCTCATAAAGAGATTCCCCATTGCCCTAATCAATCTCTGTGTTTCTTCTGTCTCAAATTAGTCTGTCTTAAAAATAGGTGGAATAACCTCAAACCAGCAAAGAGACTCATTGGTTCCTTGAAAAAAAAATGTGGGTTTGTATTTGTAAAGAACTAACCCCTACATACTCTGGCATCTCATCTGCCTTTTTCACAGATACAGTATGTCCCTGTCTGTGTGCGCTATGATAGCTTTACTACAAGAATCTCTCTACTGCAATGATCTTGATAAGAAACATCTGTGAGGATAAAAAGTATGTGATGTTGTAACTGACAAATATGATACTGACAGTCCCATTTTGTTAATTTTAATTGCCATTGTTTAGTTACTGAGTATGTTTTAATTCTAAAGGACACATTGTTTTAAACGTATATTTTGTAGTATTATAAGCCGTAGTATTAAAGCAAATCCTTTTATTTTATGTCCTCTAGTAGCTTGCTAATAATAACACTGGAATGAAAATATAAAACTAAGACATTTCAGCTTATGTTATGGATGCAAAAAATAAGCTTAAAAAATAAAATTATGATGAATCAAAATAAACCAAACCCTTCCTTTTGGTATAAGAGTGCATGGAGAAACTGAGCTCTGTTTACTGTACTTTCAAATATACTTTCATGCTCATGTTCAATACCACATTAATGTTTTTTTCATTCAGACATAATATTAATGGAAGGAAACTATCATCTTGAGGAAAAAAAACACACTACAGTATTCCAGTTAGATAATGTAGTCTGTTCACAAAATATCCAATATGCATTCAATTTTACATAGTAAACACTCTTTCAATTGGAGTTTCTTTATATTTCCCAGCTTACATGCAAAACTCAAAATATTAAATCTGTAATCAAGATATGAGGTGTAATAACAGAGGCACCAAAGAAAAGCACCTGCAATGTTGTAGAGATTCTAGGCATTCTGTATAAACATGTTGACTAAATTATGTAGTTTATGCCTATGGTCATAAACTCAGTTGCTGTGACATCCTCACAGTTTGTGACACATTTCCTAATAAGTTCCATGTTTTAAAACCTGTAGTCCTTTACAGTGAAACTACTTTATTAATAGTGCCATTAAAATCATTATTGAAAATGGCATCTTCTCTTTTCAGAATCATGTATGTATGAATTTCAGAGTAATTTAATTCTGCTATTCTTAATATGAAATCTAATTTTAATAGACTGTCATGAAATAGAACCTGTGGTTTTGTGATTGTAAACCTTCATGCAATACTATAGATATTCTAATATCTTTATTTAGACCTTGAATAAGATAGTTCATTCTCTGAAGAGATTTGAGTCAAGTAGATACTGTAGAACTGCCATGGATAAAGATGGCTATCAGAAAGCTTCCTCTATTCTTAACAGTGGTAAAACATTCATTCTGTGAATTGAGGTTCTCTCATTTATTTTTTTTTTTACCCATAGGCTCCATTAGCTTAATAAAATCGCTGTAAATTATTCATGAAGATTTATAATTTAATATATAGCTGTCATTTCTCTCCTTGAGTAGCTATTTCATTTTTTGTGTGTGTATTAGTTCTTTCATTCTTTTAATACTTTTAACAGAATAAACATGCTAAGGAGATTTTACTTGTATATGCAAAGGTGGTAAGAGCAGAATGCAATTCTAGTTTTCCTACTGAAAAGAAAAACAATCTAGGAATTAAAGATAATATGAAACAAACACACAAAATTGTCTTGTAAAAGTGTTTTAAAGCAACTGATTTAAATATATAATATACTCAGTGTATTAATCAGAAAGGATATTGACTATTGACTTAATTACAGGGTAAATAATTCTGATGTAAAATAAACTGAGAATGGTAAAATATTCTTAATCTGGAGGTGAAAGGTATTATAATGACCAGTAGCTGTTCACAGTCAAAATTTAATCATTGTTCTTTAACATTTATTGGACAGCGATGAAGGAGCAGCAATGGTATTTGGAACATGACCTAACAATCACTGCTGGCCTGTTTTTTAACAAACAAATTTTAAGGAAAGGAGGCTCTTGAAGACAATAAAATGTTAAAGTACACATCTTCATGAAAGAATACATTTATTTTTTTAACCTTTTCACAAAGAATATAAGAAACAAGGCATTTAACTCTTTATAGTAGGATATACTGAATAGTAGACATAACCTTTCTAGTTTTGGAAAATGTTACTGTTTTATTTTATATATAATAAAAAGTAATTAAATGAAAAAGAACAGGACGTTTTATGGCATTTATAACAGGTTATAGTAGTTCCACTGAGATTAATAATCCCTGATATTTAAATGGCATTTTCCATTCCATTCCAGTTAAAAGAATCACAGAATCACAGGATGGTAGGGGTTGGAAGGGACCTCTGGAGACCATCCAGTCCAACCCACCTGCCAGAGGAGGATCACAATATCACAGAATCACAGAATCGCTATGGTTGGAAAGAACCTTTAAGATCATCAAGACCAACCATAATCTAACACTACCAGTGCCATTACTACACCATATCTTTGAGCACCATATATAGACATCTTTTAAATACACCCAGGGATGGTGATTCAGCTACCTCCTGAGCAGCCTGTTCCAGTCTTTGATAACCCTTTCAGTATAGAAGTTTTCCTAATGTCCAACTTAAACCTCCACTGGAGCAACTTGATGTTGTTTCCTTTTGCTCTATCAGTTGTGACTTGTGAGAGGAAACCAACATGCACCTCTCTACAATGTCCTGTCAGGTAGTTGTAGAGAGTGATCACTTGGGGTTGGCCACACAGGAACACATCCAGGTGGGTTTTGAAACTCTCTAGAGAAGGAGACATGACAGCCTCTCTGGGCAGCCTGCTCCAGAGCTCTGTCACCCTCACAGGAAAGACTTTTTATCCTCATGTTAAGGTGGAGCTTCCTGGGTTCCAGTTTGTGGCCATTGCCCCTTGTCTTGTTGCTGTGCACCACTGAGAAGGTATTGTCCCTATTTCTTGATACCCATCCTTCAGATATTTATAAAGATTGATGAGATCCCCTCTTAACCTTCTTTTCTCCAGACTAAACAGCCTTTCCTCATAAGAGAGATGTTCCAGTCCCTTAATTGTCCTCATAGCCCTCCATTTGACACTTTCCAGTAGCTCCTTTTCTCTTGAACTGTGATGTATTTTCCTCAGTAACGTATCCATTATTTCATGACATGAAAAAATGTTAGGGGAAAAATAGGATTTTTATTATTATTATTTTATTATGTGCCATTTTTGTGTCATTTCCATAATGTGTACAACCGTACTTAATTTCTTGTTATGGCACCAGAGACTATTTCAT
>JANHGN010018316.1:0-12331 GCA_024605025.1 Megaceryle maxima
ATGGAGCCTGCCTGCCTGATCCCAATGGGGGTGCCTCCAGGACACCAGGACCAGGCATGTCCGACCACACTGGAGGGAAAAACTCTGGGGAGATAAATTAACCAAAGGAAATTCTGCTGAACTGGAGATAAATACAGTGCTGGAACTCATCCAGCTATGAAACCCTTCCCGAGGCTGTGGGGAGGGGGTCTGGGCAGAGCCAGTGGCTCTGGCTGTTTCTTCTTGCCTGAAAAGGGGCAGAAAGCGTCTCCTGTTCCAAACAGCCCCTAAATAGCCCACGACAAAACCAAAGGGGCAAGGAAAACTCCAAAAGGACTCTGAGAACAGCAAACTCGCTGGGAGGTGCACATCTGGCAGCAGCTGGACGGTGCTGTCACTGCCCACTCTGCTAACGAGTGAACACGTCAGGTCTCAGCTCTGGCACTGGACTGTGACTGACGTGTTCACTCATTAGCGGAGTGGATGCCACGCAAGAGCAAGGGGCCAACACTGGGTCATGCTGAGCAACTTTCACCCCGGTTTGCCCAACATCCTTGGCACAAACTCCATCCCCGCAGAGCTGCACCTGGCACTACCGGTCCCTCCACTGTCCCCACTCTCCTGGGTGTCCCTTAAAACCACACTGAACCCCCCATGGGCTCCACCACCAAGGGAGAACAAGCACCTTGTACTTACTCACTTGCTGGAGGAGGACGGTGAGTGGCAGGCACCAAAACACATCCATCAACCCGCGGCACATGAAGAGTGGCTCTCTGTGTGGAGCATCTACTAGAGGTTGTTAGGGTTCTGCAGCAAAGAGGAAGACGCAAGCGCAAACGTAGTTTTTCCTCCCATGATGGGTGGAGATAACTGTGCTTCATCCCACAGCCGGTACCACCACAGTGATATCAGGTGGAACCAGAAGTGGGTTTACCAACAGCAAAACCCACCCTGCATGATGAAAACTCAAGCTGAAAAATTTAATTTCCAAGCCAAGAGGAGTGTGGCAGCTGGGACAAAGCATCCTCGTGGCCTTTGTGACAAACACCCCAGCTCCTCGATGGGAAACAGCCCTAAGAGAGAGGTAGTGTGGAGACCATCAAGAAGCAGCACCCAGGAGCACACACTGGTGCCCATGGACTGATGTCCATGACTGATCCCTTCCTAAGGGATGTTGAGATACAAACTCTCCATCCCCCCCAACCCCCCAGGAGATGGGAGAGCTGAAAGACAAAGCAGCCACTTCCCTAATTCAGTTTATTCTGGGAAGCAGCATGACACTGGTGTCAGAGTGAAATTCAGGTTGGGGAAATGCACTGAACAAGCCGGGGATGTCAGGCTTTAAAACAAGCCCAGTTCCTCTCCCCACCAGCGAGGGAGCCGGGGCTGCTGCCACCCTTGGGTGCAGCACGGGTGCTGGGTGGAGGGGGGGACACATCCGCATGGGGACCGGCAGCGTTGCTCAAAAACGAAACTTCAATGTGGCTGAATTTCTAAAACCAGCTCCTTTTTTCACAACAGCCTCGTGGGACCAGGGGGAGGAGGAGATAAGAAGGACAAAGAGACACCCTGTGGACTGAGCCAACCCCAGAACCCCCTTTTTGGCCTCCAGCTGTGACCTGGGAGCTGAGAGGGAGGTGGATAATGGAATCACAGAATGGTTTTAGTGGCAGAGACGTCTGAGCTCATGGAGTCCAACCGCTCCCCCAGCACTGCCAGGGCACCACCAAACCAGGTCCTTTTCCACCGGGCTCTTCCCAGATGTCTGTGGCTCGGTGCTCCTCTGTCATGGCAATAGTGGAATCTGAAGTTGAACTCTTTGGGCTTTTACACCATTTAGGAGGCACAAGGACAAACATGACCTAGACCCTCCCCAGACCTGCCTACTCTCCCGGGGGAAACGGGTGCTTTGCAGCCAGACTTTTCCAAGGAAGCAGCTCAGCTGATTTTCTGTTGTAAGAGAAGGAAGCTGGGGATTTACAAAAGCTCTGATTTCTCTTCCTCCCCAAACTGTGATGCAGCCTCTGACACATTCCTCCAGCAAACCTTTCCAAAAGGCTTTATTAGACATTTATTTTCCTTTCCCTTAGCAGCAGCAGCAGCAGCGCACGAGATCAGACCTGTTGTACAAGCTGAGATATGTTGGGATTATAAAATAGCTCAAACTGGGGGTGGGTTGGAAAGATTTTCCCAATCCTGGTCCTTCATCCAGGCCACCTCCAGCATCCCCACGTTAGGTGGTTCTGTAGGGAGGCTGGAGTGGCTGTGGGCAGAGGGGTGGCCAGGCCAGGGGCAGGGGGTGGCCGAGCCACGGGCAGAGGGTGCCTCCCCCTCTCAGACAGAAATTCCGTTTGAAATCGTCCACCTGGAAGATCCTCGTGTGTTCCTGTAGTTGTCAGTGGGAAAGGATGGGGACAGAAAAGTGCGGTGGGACACGGCTGCTTCCCCGGGCATGGGCAAGGGCTGCCGCTGCCCCTGGTGCAGGGTGGTCAGGCTGGGGCTGGGCTCAGCCCCAAGAGGGTTGCAAAACTCCATCCGTTTCGTAACCAGTTGCAGGGCAGAAGTCAAAAAGACCAAAAGAATCCCTTCTGATTTTTCCCCGCTGTCACTGAAGCCGCATCCCTATGTGTCACCGGTGGCAGCGGCTGCCACGAGCTGGGGGTCTCCAAGTGGCAAAGCTGGGGCCGCAGGATGAGACCCCGCAGGGTAGGGACAAGGTCAGGGTGCAAACCTCCTCTGGGGCTGCACCACGTTGCTGACAGGCTGACCGTTCTCCTCCGAGGTGCCAATTCTCTCTCTCCATCTCTCACACCCATCTGCGGGGTCGTATCCAGAGCCCCTTTACCCTCTCCCAGCACTTCAGCACCTTGCCAACCACCCCTTAGTCTGGGGAGGTTTCTTGCCTTGCTTCAGCCCCACTCTCTTCTCCTCCATCCCTCGTCTCCACAGCCGTCGTTGCAGCCCCAGCTCAGCTGCGGTGGAGGTGGGCACGTGCCAGAGAGGCTCAGGCCACAGGCAGCGAGACGCTGGCATAAACTGTCATGGGCTCCTTGTCGGGGCTCTGTGGCAAAGAGCAGGGAAGCAAAGGGGTCAGTGAGGTTGCCGGAGCTGGGGTGAGGGAGCTGCGGGTTGCCCCAGGGTGATGCCCAGCCAGGGTGAGGACAGAGTGGGGTAGCAACCCTTACCTGCAAGAGAGATGTGTGGCCTTGTTGGGTGGGCAGCTCTGGGGACTGTGGGGCTCTGCCAGGGGTCGGGGCCGTGTCCAGGGGCAGGCTAGTGGCCGCGGCGTAGATGGTGGTGCAGGAGGGGTGCTCGGTGGTGGGGGTCCTTTTTTGCTTCTGCAGGGAGAGGGAGGGATGAGCAGCCACAGGCAGCTCGCCACCCTACGCCTTCCCTTCCTCCACCCTCTGTGGACCTGACATTTCTTCCCCAGTTTATGTTGAGCAGGACACAGGGATGGGGCAAAAAACACACACGCTGTCCCCAAAGCCAACCTGGAATGCTGGGTGCTGAGCACCCAGCCTTATTCCCAGAAAGTCCCAAATTAATGGTGAACAGGCTGACTCCTGGACCAGCAGGGATAGGGGACCTCGGGAAGCCCACAGCCACCCCAGTCATGTGTGTCCGCTCCCCAGCCACAATTTCACCCTCTCCCTCACCAGCCGTGGGGCTGGGTTGACACCCAGTGGCCAAAACCCATCAGAGGGTGCCACAGACCAGCGAGAAGGCACCCAGCAGCAAACTGGGCCTTTGGGTGGTGGTGCTGCTGCCACCACCCAAGACACCCCCCCCCAGAATCCCCATCAGGGTGATGCCCCCAGTTCCCACCAGCTGCAGCGCTTGGGGTCCTGACACCAAAAGAGCTTCTCCATCATTAAAGGAGCATTTTTCCCCCGTGTGCCGAGGTCGGCTGGGGTCGTGCTGGTCGTGGCTCACCTCCACTCGCTGCACTTGGGAGTAGATGGTGTGCATGGCACTGTCCTCAGCGAGCTGGTGGTGCTCTGTCTCCTGGCCCGCTGCGGGGGGCGATAAGAGAGTCACTGACCTGCCAGAGGAGCAGGGACCCTCTACTCTGCCCTACAGAGGCCACCTCTGGAGTCCGGGGACCTGTTCTCAGATCCCCAACTCAAGGAGCATCTGGAGACAGCTTCTGTCCCCCCAGCAAGGCTCACCCCGTCTGTGGACCTGCAACGGCCCCAGGTCCCCTCCCTTGCGTCACTCACCGGTGGGCATGGCCAAGCGGGTGACCATGAAGACCAGGGTGAGCATCATGACTGTGACGATGGGCACCACCACCAGCACCACCAGCTGCTCCAAACTCAGCCTGGCACTGCCTGGGATGGGGGGCAGAGAGGGGAGGGCATCAGCAGCCGGCCCTGGGGCCCAGAGTCACCCAGAGCAGAGCAGAACAGGCTGTGAAAATTCTTTCTTCATCTCGTTGCCTAATTTTGGGCTGATTATTTTGGTAGAACAGGAAATGAGGGGCAGGAAGTTCTTCTTTCGAGCGAAGCCCTCTCTGTAATTGCCTTGAGACTGCAACAGTCAGTGAAAAAAAAAAAAACCAGCCGCAGGCCAGATATGGCCCTAAAAATGTCTCTGGTGGCTTTAGGGAGGTCCTTGTACAACACCCTTGCATGGCAGGTGCCTGGGAGGAGGGTCCTGAAGAGCTCTGCAGCTCCCACCACAGGGAGGCACCCAGGGTGGCCCTGCTCCTGGACCACTAATGGTGACACCACGCAGGGGTGACCCACTGTGCAAGGGGGTGAGAAAAAAGCTTGATCACACACACACACCCCCGAGGAGCATCTCATGTCAGCATCTCGCTTTCCTAAGGCAGAGACCCGTCTGCTTTCCCGTGGGGATGTTTTCTCATCACTGGTCCCTGCAAGAGCCCCAGCAGAGGTCTGACTTCACCTCCCCGGGTCCTCCAGGGAAAGGGGCAACCACCACGCTCACTGCCCGGCCCCGGAAAAACTCCCCCACGTCATGAGGGAGTGATAAAAAAAAATCCCAGGGTGTGGGGAGCGTGACTTTCACCCTGAGAGCCTCCAAAGGCAGAAGTCGTCACCGAGGTTTTTCATCCTCCCCCAAACCACCCAGCGTACGAGTCTTTGTGTATTTAAAACGAGCCTCGAGCGCAGCGAGCACGGTGGCCGGGGAGGCAAAGGGGACCCCATGGGACCTGCGGCGTTTACTGGAAGAACTGGGCAGCCCTGAGCAGGTGACGCAGCGGCCGCTTTTCTCGCAAAAGGGCTCCTTTGAGGCCACCTAAAGCCGCGTGGAGAAAGTTCCCCTCACAAAGCATGAGCAGGAGTGGGAAGGTGAAGAGAAACGGGTCAGCAACTGAGGGCTTACCCTCTTGCTCGTAGCTGCACTCGGAGGAGTTGAAGGTTCCAACCCGGCTGCTGACAGGGTTGCTGGCGGTGCAGAAGCAGGCGATGCTTGTGTTCTGCAGGGGGTAGGAGAGGTGCAGGAGGCTGCCATTGTGGGAGCAAAACCCCGATGGGCCGGTGTCCCAGCTGCCCCAGCTGTAGGAGATGTGATCCCCTCGCTCCGCCGTGCAGTTGAGGGTGATGGTGCAGCTGCCGTTGGCCAGCACCCAGTTGAGGATCTCAATGCTGGGATCAGACACCGGCTCTGGAGAGGAGGGCAGAGGGAAGGGGCAAAGGTTTGTGTCTGGAGAAGGATGTAAAGGTTGCTGGGGCCCCTGGTTGGGAAATCCTGCTGGTCTCTCCTAAACCTCCAGGAGATGGAGACAAACTGGTCTGGTTCTGGTCCCTCTGCAAACAGCATTAGAGGGACATACTCTGCAGGCGCCCAAAAGCTCCTGGGCACACCAGGATGGGGCCACAAGAGTGTCCTGGACTTGCTGCAGCATCTTGATATCAGGGAGGGCATCTCCCTTGACCACCACCCACCTCCCAGACCTGCTTCCAGCACCACAAGAGGCTGGGAAGATCCAGCATGGTCCTCCCAAAGCAGCATATCTCACCAAACACCTCCAGCTGTATCGGCCAGACCTTCTCCTCTGGCCCCTTGTTGACGATGTACTGGTAGAGCTGCCTGTCCTGCCGGCTGGTGTTCAGGATCTCCAGGGAGAAGTTCGACTTGTGGAAACGAGTTCTTCCCTCCATGTAGTTGGTGTAGTTGCCGTTCACGTAGTTGAGCAGGACAAGCTTCCTCTGCGGGTCCTCCGTGTCCCGTTTCCAGACGGCCAACCCGAAGCGCAGGGTGAGCTGCTGGAGATCGGGGGGGATCCGCAAGATCGTCGCCTTCCCCAGAGTGCCCAGGACCGTCTCCCTCACCCCGCTGCCCACGCCTGGGAGGAGAGCGGAGAGGCACTTGGTGAGGGGGTGGCTCGGACTGACCGCTCCCCCTCCCCATCCCGGCTCTGCTGGAGGAGGGCAGATGCTTGCGGAGCCGCGGCCGCCGGTGATGGCATTGGCCCCACCCTGGTAAATCTGTGGACTGGGGGCAGCTTTGAACGGCTGAGAGAAATCAGCCAAAAATTGAACAGATTATCTAAAGGCGTTTTCATGCTCTGGGTTACCCACCACATCCTGCATCAGCGACTGCCAGCCGGTGGGGACACGAGTCGCATGGTACAGTGGGGCTCAGCGCCAGCTCTGCCCCATGACCACCCCACAGGACTGTCCCCAGAATCCCCAGTGATTCCCAGTCCTCAGCCCCACATCCTTGACCCAGACAGATGAGGGTCAAGGGCCTGGCTCAGGAGCTGGAGGGGAAGTGTTGCCTTCTGCTGCTCTTCCTCCCCAGTTGCTGAAGAAACTCTCCATTTGCATCAGCATCAGCATTCTCCCACGCTGGGCACCGCTGCGTGTGATGGACAAATCCTGATCTGAAGCCCTGGGCTTTCCACTGGCACAATGGCAACCAGTCAGCACAGTGAAGCATCACCTCGTAGAGTGGGGCTACCTCAAGCAGGAGAAAGCACTGGTGGTCCAAGTCCAATGGAGCTGCTGGTCCTGGGAGAAGGGTGATGTCAGTAGTGGGACCACCTTGGAGCAGTCCCAGTGACACCATTGCAGCCCAGAAGGAACTGATGCTCGGTGGCTCCTGGCCAAAGCCTGTGGTTGGGTGCAAGTCATGGCAGCCACCTCCCTCAAGCGCCTCAGCTCCAAAAATCTTTAGTGGGACTTTTCTTGTAGACACGGCAGGACGTGCAGGCTCCTGGAGGTGGGCTCAGGTGCAGATCCCAGGTTGTCCTTCTAGTCAAGGTGGTCCCAAGTGTGTTTCTTGGTGCTCTTAAGAAGAGGGGTGTGAGCATCTCCCGTGCATCCCAAACCATCTCAACCACCCAGGTTTCCTGGAGAGCACACGGGAGGATCTTCTTCCCAGAAACCCTTTCCTGTCTTCTGCTGCAAGGCAGTGATTCATATTTGCCCACACCCCTGGGCAAACAGGTTTGTTTGTGTAGGAAAGAGCGTGGGGAGAGGTGCCAGCTCATTGCTCCTGCCAGCCACCGGCAGCAGGGAAGGGTCCCAACCATATCACACCCACATTTCCTAACGACTTCTTTCCATTGGGGTGAGTCTTCACCCAGAGACAACAAGAAAAGAGGGGGAGCTACCCCAGAAGAACAGGCCTGGGGAGACCCAAATGAGCCCAGTTTCCACCTCTCTTGCGGCACGTATAGTTCCAGTTAAAACCACAGAGCAAACGCTCCCCCTGATGCCATCCTAGCCGAGGGCCAGCGCTTATTTTTTTCCCCTCTCCATGGCATGAAACACAAGAATTTCTGAGCTGTCCCCATGGACTACATCTCCTCAGCATCGAAGCAGCCATGAGGACACAGCCATCATCACACAGAAACCCTGCGCTCCCCCTGCCCGGGTGCCCCACGCTTTTTGGTTTTGATGATAAAAATCTTGATTACAGTTTTGTTTTTTGGGTTTTTTTACTGTCAGGCTGAACACGCAGAGGGATGCTGTGTTTCCTCAGCACCATCTGTTTTTGAGGCGCAGCAGTTGGGTTCCTCCTTCAGCACCCAACGGAAAAGCCCTTTTTAGATCACCTTAGAAAAACCCTCTGCCCTGGCGAGCAGCGTCTCCTTTGCTGGGAAGATGACTCGGCTGGAGCAAGGCTGCAGGAGGAGGGATGTCAGAGCTTGAGAGGCCCACAGACCTTCAGATAGGTCCTCAGACCTTCAGAGAGGTCTCAAACCGTCTGTGTTGAAGCCCAGATGGAGGGGCTGGGGGAAGGTGAACGATCTGTCCCAGCACAGCATGAGGTCCAGGGCAGCTCTCTCATCAGGTATTGAGCTGGTGGGAATTTTGTGGTGCCAGCTGGACAGGAAACCCCGAGGGGATTTTAAAGGCAGGTATCATAGTGACACTGAGCCTAAGTCCCTGCTTTCCCGGACCAGCCCTTCATTTTCTAGGCAGCAATGAGACAGATGCTGTGGCAGAGGGCCCATGGGCCACACCTCCCCAGGGAAGAGCAGCAGATGTCAAGCTGGCATCAAGAAGAGGGTTGGGATTAGTCAGAGCTCCCTCTGCTCTGCTCAGGGGGCCTGACTCACTCAGGTGCTTTTGCACAGGCTCCCTGCAAGGAAAACTGGTTTTGCAGCAGACAAAGCTGCCATGGACTGGGAGAAGAAGATCCAGGAGTCTGGGGGTTCTGGGTGGTCCTCACTCCCTAAGCGGATAGTCTGGGGGGGATTACAACTCATCCAGGACCCCACTGTCCACACAACACCACCCACAGCTGAGCAGGGCTCTCCAGGCACCCCAAAACCAGGCACCACCCCATTGCCAGTCCCTTCTCACTCACCTCACACACATTTTCTTTCCTGGGTATCACCTCCCAGCCCACTGGCACCTCTTGACCCGAGACGGTAGCGCAGAGAGCGAGATGATCCACCAAGGACCTTCATCTCAAGTACCCCAATCCACACCAGGTCCTAAATTATTTGCTCAGCACTACGGATGCCCCACGAGAACACCCGACAGAGCGCTCCAGTCCCACAGCTACACTTTGTCCATCACCAGCTCTGTTCATTCAGCATCTTTCATCCCCCTCCTCCCTCCGCCCGACTACTCGGAGTATATTAAGGATGCGCCGCCTCATCCAGCTCGGAGCCACAAACCATTTATCTTCTCTATGAATATTTATACTCAGGAGCTGGCTGGCGGGGTTTGGTTTGGTTTTTTTTTTTCCCAAGTTCTTAATATCTGACCAAAAAAAAAATAATAATAAATCAATCCCCAAACAATCCAGAACGAGTTTCTCCCCAGCGAGGAAAACGTACGTACCCCAAACACCGCCGAGAGAGATGAACAGCCAGAGGCAGACGCTGCAGCCCATGCCTCAGTTCACAGAGCTGCTGCTGCAATGGAATTAAGATCTTCTGCAGGACTCATTTTAAGAGCAGGTGTACTCAAATCAGAGGTGCTGCCCTAGGCCATGTGTTTCCTGTTTTTGGCTGAATGAGTCTTTCTTTTTTCTTTTTTTTTAATTTGTGTGTGTGTGTGTTATGAGTGGAAAGTATTCAAAGCACCGCGTCGAGTCGCACGACCCAAAGCTTCGCCCGGAGAGGAGTCCCAGGAGACCTGCAGAAGGAAGCAGAGCCTGTCCCAAAAGTTCCATCACTCTACCGCAGGGTCTTCACCCAAACTCTGAAAGAAGAGGAAACAACCAGAAAAAAAAATATATATATATATATAAAAACCATTTCACATACAGTAAGAGCTTCCTGGGGCTGTACAGAGCCTTCAAACCCTGCCTAGCACAGGAGGGTGGAGGTGGCCACTCCCTTCACGTGGCACCATCCCGGTCACTGCTGCTCCATCCCAGAGCTGGGATCCAGCACACGGGTCATCCAGAAAGCCGATGTTCGCCGGTGCTCGCAGCCACGATGCCCGCTGGGCGTGGGAAAGGCCTGAAGATTGTGGGGTGAACCCGTAACCCTGCTTTGGGCCCCCAGATATTCTGGGATTAATGTGCATGGCTGCGTGGGATCAAGGTTGAGGAAGAGGAGGAGGAGTGGTCTTTAAAAGGAAAAGTCCAGTCGTTTGGGTGGAGAGGGACCTTCCAAGATCACCTGGGCCAACCCCCTGCAGGGAGCGGGGCCAATTGCACCCAGAGCAGGGGGCTCAGAGCCCCGGCCACCTCCCCTGGGGTGGCTCCAGGGATGGGGCAGCCACCACCTCTCGGGGCAGCCTGGGCCAGGCTCTCCCCACCCTCAGCACCAACAATTTCTCCTTCTCTCTGCTCTCAATCCCCCTCTTGGAGTTCAAACCCATCCCCCCCTGGCCTGTCCCAGCAGCCCCCGCTCACCAGCTCAGGTAGCGCTGCTCCTGGTAACGGCTGCCCCCCTCTCCCCCGAAGGAGACGTTGAGGGCGCTGACGGTGAAGGTGCTGCCGACCCCCTCCCCGAAGTAGGCACGGACGATGCCAGAGGGGGGCAGGGTCCAGTTGGCCGCCCTCAGGCCCTGGGGGTGGCACTGGATGCCGTCCTGGCGCCGGGGGCTGCGGGAGCCGTAGGCCGTCGCCTTCCACTGCAGGAAGCTGAGCGGGGAGCTGCCGTTGCGCGACTCGGCTACCAGGGAGAGCGTCTGGTGGGGGGAGAGGGGGAGATGGTCCCGTGACCAGGGCCAGGCCACGGTGGGGAGCCCCAGGTGGCCCCTCAACGAGGGTTCCTTGCGGTAGGGGATGTCCCCAAGCCTGGCGCTCGCCCCGCGCTCACCTCGAAGATGGTGGGTGTGTACTCGTCGTCGATGGAGCGCCCAGAGCGCAGCTTCTGAGCCACCCTCGGCTCCTCCACTGTGGCCACCTCCAGCATAAATTGGGAGTTGTTGCCCCGTGGAGACACCCCAGCAAGGACAAACTCCACCTTCGAGCTGTTGGCCGTGTGCAGGAGGCTGGGCAGGGGCCCATCACGGCCACCGGCCTCGTAGGCTGTCACCTGCACCCAGCGGACACGGGTCAGAGGGGTAGCCTGAGAGAGTCTCTCTTGAGTTCCTCAAGAGTTCCTCTTGGCCCTTGGGAGCAGAGCCCGACCCCCCCCTGGCTCCAGCCTCCTGGCAGGAGCTGGCAGAGCCAGAAGGGCTCCCCTGAGCCTCCTTCTCTCCAGGCTGGACAAGCCCAGCTCCCTCAGCCGCTCCTCAGCAGGCTCCTGCTCCAGCCCCCTCCCCAGCTCCATGCTCCAGCCCCTCCCTGTCCTGCTGGGAGTGAGGGGCCCAGAACTGACCCCAGGATTGCAGGGGCAGCCTCCCCAGTGCAGGGGGCTGATCCCTGCCCTGCTCCTGCTGGCCACACTGGTGCTGGTATCAGCCAGGATGGTCCCTGGCTGGGACACCAAAGAGCAACCCTCCCTCTCCAGAAGGTGCTCTGGATGTGGCCATTTTCTGTGGCCTCTGTGGTCACCCAGCACCATCCACCTCCCACAGACTGACCCGGAAGCCGAGGCTGCCGTTGGAGAAGGTGCCGCCGGGGTCGGTGGCTGGAGTGCCTGTGAACTCAGCCGTCAGGGCCGTGTGGTTCAGGGTGCTGTTGACGCTGTCCCAGGAGAACTCAGACAGGTCGTACGGGGGGTAGAAGAGCTGTCCCAGCGCCGCCGCCTCGCTGAACTCAAACACCTGGGGAGAAGGAAGGGGAGAGGGGCTGGGAGGCACCGGCAAGCACTGTGGGTGACGGTCACGCTGCCACCGGGGAGAGGACGGGAACCACGAAGGAGCCTCCTTGGCCAAACATCTCCAAGGCACCAGCACAGCTCAAGTTGGAGACCCCCCCACCAACTCCTACCCTGGGGCCAGTACCTTGGTGAAGACGACAGCGGCCGAGTAGATGACGCTGCCGGGGGGCTCGATCCAGACGGCCCCTGCCGGGGCAGGTGAGAGCAGCCGGGTCCAGTTGATGTGCAGGGAGCTGCTCCTGCCCTCGGTGGCCACCAACAGCACCGTGGGGGCCCCGATGCTGCTCCAGACATAGTGCAGGGTGTCCCCGGGCCCCGTCGCCTGGACGTGGAGCAGGTTAACGGAGGAGCTGTTCCAGCCGGGGTTGTACTGCATGGACACCTGCAGGGAGAGCATTCGGGGGCACCCGGCTCTAGCAGGGTGGTGGTCCCAGTTCTACCCAGGGGGTCCCAGTTCTATCAAGACATGGTTGTATCTGTGAGGACTCGGGTCCATCTGGGGGTCCTGGTTCTATTGTAGGAGTCCAAGTTCTTTTGGGTAGACCCGGTTCTGTCAAGGGGACCCATCTCTATCTGGGAGGACTCGGTTCTACCCAGGGGGTCCCAGCTCTACTGGGGGGACTCCGTTCTACCCAGGGGGTCCCAGCTCTACTGGGGCGACTCCGTTCTACCCAGGGGGTCCCAGCTCTACTGGGG
>JANHGN010018317.1:8713-35370 GCA_024605025.1 Megaceryle maxima
GACCAAAGTTTTCCAAACCACTTTTATCCACAGGTAATAAATTAAATATACTTTATTTCAAAATTCTATCAAAGTTAAATTTTTTTTTTTTTTTTCTTTTTTTTTTTTTTTTTTTCTTTTATATTAAAGGTACATTACTATTTTGCCAAGTTTGTTAGAGCAGTGTGAAGGCACAAGACACTAGGTCAATTTAGCATTTGGAGGACTTGGATCCAGTTGTGGAGTGTTAGCTGTCAGTAACTCTTTTCAGCATAAGCTTTTTTCCCGAGTGATGGATACAGGCACTTCTTTTCCTTCATAAAGGAAAAGGTGCTTGAATATTTGAGCTCTTCACCTCTGCCCAGTCCATCTTGGTAACAACTGACTGCACATTTGCTGTCTTCTGCTCTGTAGCCCCTTTAGCACACCATTATGATGAAGAAACAAATGTAGCTTTTTGCTAAAAGTTACAGGGAGTCACATAGGTTGTTACCTTATAAGAGTTTTGTGCTAGTCTTGAAACTTAAGTTTTTAAAGAACAAGAATTGATCCATTTAAATTCTGATATGGAAAGGAAGTCTAGAGGGACTCTGCAGTAAAAATGACAATGTGGGAGTGTGGATGGAAAGGAAATGCTGTTAGAGAACAAGCTGGGAGGAAGAGACAAGATGAAGATACATGGGACTGTTTTCAGTAGTGCCCAGCAGGTATTAGACTGTAAGAGATTAATGAAGCATCAAGAGTTGAGTATGTGGGGTGAAAACTAATTTGGACATGAAGGAAAAACAGATTTTTAGTGGGAAACATGTTTGTTGTCAAGAAACACTGAGTACAGGTCAAGCTTGCAGCAACCCTTTGCTCCCACAGCCTGTTCTGATTGTACAGGATTGACATTTTTTTAATATTTTTTTGTTAATTAAGTCTGATTGAGTTATGAAAAGTATTGCTGTATTTGAGAGAAGCTTGTTTAGCAGATAATACAGGCTCAAAACTTCTCTATTAAAACTTTCTTAACTTCCTCATTTGCGATTTTTGTAATTACTGAAGTAGATTCTGACTGACTAATTGAGGTGAACTGGAGACTGTATGAATGTAGTTATTGTGCCTTGTTCTGTACAAAAAGTGTTAGCAATAGATGAACTTTGGTGCTGAAGTATCATCCCTTTTAGTACTCTTTAGTTTGGTAATTTGTACTGAATTCTTTCAAAGTTATGCGAGTACTGTACTCCTGGGACTCGTGTGTCCTTGCCAGTTAAGGGGTCTCGGCCAAAATCTGTTTGTCTTTAGGCAGCTCAGTTCTCTAAGTTCATGACACTTTGGCTTTACACGAGGGAAGTGGCAAGAGGGTTTCTCTTCCTGATCCTGTAGGATGGGATCAGAAGCAGTGATTTTTGACAACAGCCAGTCGTCGTTTTACTGAGTCAGCTGTGTGTCAGACTGCACCCGCAGAAGAAATACCTTTCCTTTTACTAATAACCTTATTTTTGGTGCTCTTTGCCATCTCTCTTTGAACCAATGCTCCTACCCAAAACAGTGGTCCTGGTTTTGCTCCTAGAAATCTCACTGGGATCCATTTGGTGTGAGCAGCACAGGAAGATGTAGCTCATCTGATGATGCGGTGTATGTTCAGAGGAACGTGATTCATTCTCAGAGGAGTCGGATGGAAGCGGGGTGGGAGGGCAGCTGTCCAAAAAATTGAATCTCTCTCTCTCTTTTTTTTTTTTTTTTTTTTTTTTTTGTATGCTCCCAGCTTGGCAGTGAGCTAAATGTCTCCCAGTGACTAGGGAGAAGAGATGGTTGCTGCTCTTGTCTAAAGCTTATTTAGTGTTCATCATGTAGAAAAGTACTGCATTTTTAGGGAGTTTGCCATTAAGAGATGTGGTGTGACACACTAATCTATATATTTTTAGTGTATGCTCTGCTTTCACAGTGAATGCAGAACTGAAATACAGTAAATTTATCCTTGGGCTTATTTCACGGTAGTAGTCTGGGTAGGCAAATTGTCAGTCAATGAAGAGGTGAAGAGCTCAGCCACAGGATTGATTTTTCTGGAAATTGATTTTGTGTGCCTGATTCTTTATGCTTTCTTTAAAATATAGAACATGGTGCCACCAGATGATTTTAGGTATCCTGACTCTCTGAAGCAGATCTGGACTGTGAATGAAACATTTATTCAAAGATTGCTGAGTTTCCCATGTGGAAGACTTCCTGTAGAGATAGCGAAGTAAGTGATGTCAAGAAAATAAATTGTCTTTCATGATTTTACTTATGAATTGGATATTAATGGAGTTTTGTACCTACATAGCTAAGCTATTTTTAATTGCTGATTCTATGAGGTGCAAAGCTTTTGCTGTGCTGTCATTGTCATGATTGTCAAGTAGTTTAGATCTCTTATTTGTGTCATCTCTCTCACAGTTTAGATGACTATACAAGATTATCTAATTGTACATGGAAAACTAACAGCAAATGTAAAGGAATAGGACAAGTCAGAGATTATAGCTTTTACTTTATTAAAGGAGGATGCAAAGAAATTAAAATCAAATTGTAAGACTTGCTTTGATTTGAACTGTCTTAAGCATGGATTCTTGAATGGAGGTTTTATCTAGTGTTAGTTTGGGTTTTGGGGGTGGTGTATTTATTCATTTATTTTAATTGCAAATGCACATTTGTAAAAAGGAGATAAAATACGTGTAACCCATTTCGTATTTGCAATTTCAGTGAAATTGATGGAACGTTCTCCTCAGCTGGGTGCCTGAATGGGAGTTTTTTGGCTTTGAGGTAAGTGGTCAGGCTTTTAAACAAGTATTCCCATGAACAGAATTAATGGTGGCTACCTTCCTAGTGTCCGTTTCAGCTGTAACACCTTCCAGTGTTTTCTTATCTTAACTGTTACTCTTATACCCACAGTTCAAACTTCTACCTTCTTTACTGCCATATGGTTTGTCAGCTGACCCAAATACAGGATGCCAGTATTGGGAAGCTGCTTGGCTGCTACCGTGTAAGCCAGCAAAGCTCATTACTTCTCAGCCACAGGTTGCGTGTAATTCAAGGGGAACGCATTGCACCGGCTGTTTTAGATCCCAGTGTTTTTCCGTGGTTGTCTTGCAGTTAGAGAATTTTTTTTTTTCAGTTACTTCAAACGTCGTGTAATAAATGGAAGTCTGATACTATGATCTCTTGCATTTTAATTCTTCAGTTAGTAGGGCTAAAAATTCAAGGTGAAAAAAATCTTGAGCTGTTGTGAACACAGGATTCATTATTTTTCTTTGTATTTTCTTTCTGCAGCAATGATGATCATTACAAAACCAGTGCTAGATTCTCAGGGGTTGATATGAATGCTGCTAGGCTACTATTTCACAAACTTATACAGCCTGACCACGCTCATATATCACAACAGGTTTGTGCTGCATATCTTCCTTTTATGTTTGGATTATCTTTCTGTAACACCTATCCAGAACTACTATTTTTTTATGTGTGCTCTGACCCTTTTTTAATGACTTGCTTTATTCTATAATGTATTACATAAAATTGTGTTGTGACAATTGGGTAACACATCAGTGTGTTGTATTTTAATATTAATATTTATTATGCTGGGTTTTTTTATATATGTGTAGTAGTCTACTTTTAAGTTCTTAATGATTGTTTTCAAAATTTATTATTTTTTTTTTTTTATCTAGGTGGGAATTTGTTTAAATTCACAATTGCATTAAAATAAACAGAATTTTATGATGTGCTGTAGGTGGCAGCTAGTTTGGAAAAGAACCTTATTCCCAAATTGACCAGCTCCTTACCAGATGTTGAAGCTTTGAGGCTGTATCTCACTCTCCCAGAATGCCCACTGATGAGTGATGCCAACAATTTCACAACGTTAGCTATTCCTTTTGGAACAGCTATTCTGAACCTAGAAAAAGCTCCTCTGAAAGTGCTTGGTAAGCAACTGAATTCTTTACTGGTAAAACTAAGGATCTCCTCTTGAAAATGTATAGAAATTCCATCAGTGAAGACGTGGTCTCAGAAACAACCTGCTGTGTATTTACAGTTCTGTAGAATTCCCCATTGAGAAAGTTAAGGGTTAACATGGCTTGATTTATAAGAAAACACCTATTCTGTAGCTTCTGGGTGAGTTAACGTATGGATTCATCTGGTACTGTAATTTTTGGACTGGTTCCATTTGAGAGGAATTAAACTGTAGTTCAGTGTATTTGATACGTGTCTTTGCAGCGTAAAGTGAAAATTATGTGGTCATAGAGCTAACAAGCACTAAACTATTTACAGAAGTGTTGCAGAGCAGATGTTAAATTGTCTTTGCTTTGACTGCAGCACCTGTTTTGTTTCTTCTGAGCACTTCATGTTTTCTTACTGATCCCTTCAAATACGCAGGCGAGAATAGCTTTTTTTTTTTTTTTTTTTTTAACCTCTACTTTCTTAGACCTTCTTATTGTGACTCCTGTCACCTGAAATTCAGCTTAAAGAATTGAGGTTTCAGAATATGTCCTTTTTAACTGGCGTCTTTCAGGATACTTTTCCTCCCTCACTTTATTTTTTTGCCTTGTAACCCGTTTCTTCTGTCGTTCAGTAGATTTTAGTGAGAGTAAAGAACTCGTCTGCTGTAAAGAAAAGCAAACTGATAATTTCTCTGAACTGTCAATCATTTTCCATCACTTTCCATTGCTCTCAGGACAGTTTTCTTCACCTGTTTTTCTGTTAGATCTTACTGTATGACACTGTCATGTACTGTGGATGAACTGACACGCTGAGTCAGTGTGTTAACAATAGAGCATCTGAGCAGTTTCATTATAATGAGTAGTTTGCTGTTAAAATCTTGCTGTGTTAAACTTGTTGCTTCTTTTGAGAGTCTGGTAGCTAACAGCTATGCTTTCTAGCAAAATGTGTGTTTTAGTTAAAAGGAAAGGGTAGCATAATGTTCTAGGGGCAAGTACTAAGTTTGTGTTCACCATTTGTTGACAGAAAATTGGTGGTCTGTACTTGAACCTCCATTGTTCCTCAAGATAGTGGAACTCTACAAGGATGTTGTAGTCCACCTTTTGAAGTTGTGCAAGATGGGTGTTCCAGCTTCTGAAAGAAGAATACTTACCAATTTTCTCCACACGGCTTTCAGAGTTCTGGAAATACTGCATAGAGTATGTTTGCATCAGTTTTAGCCAATTACTTCTCACTTTGGTTTTGTTAGCATCTGTGTGCTTTGTAGTCGTTAAAAGGAATTGAGTTACTAAAGAGTTTTAAATACTTGAATCTACAGAAATATCTGTAGTTGTTCCATCTGGACCTATGAACCATTGGAATTCTGGATTCCAATCTGACATGGTGATAGAATTACCTATTTTCTTTGGAACACAGACTGACCCAGTCAATTGCATCTGTGAGTGTATGTTGGAAATAATTGCCTCTTAAGCTTGAAATGATAGCAAATAAGATCACAAATAGCAGATCAGAACAAAGTGTATTTTGAACAAGCAAAATCTGCTCAATTTTGCCAAGACAAATACATAGTTTCTGATCATTTATTCAGTTTGTTAGTATTGTAATTTCATGTATGGAAACTATGAATTTATGAACTTAACAAAAAATAGCCCAAATCATTTGGAGTAACCAGACTGTGCGCATCAGGCTGCTAAGGTTTCCTCTTCCACCCCTTATTTCTTACCCCCCGCCATGGTTTATTCTGGTCAGATGGCATTTTGTGTCTATATGCGAAAAGAAGATTTTAGGCACTCCTTAAGTTGCTGGTCATGTACCGTATTTGTACAATCTAGCAAAATGGGCTCTGGTGTCTAAAGTGGACCTTTCTGTGTTCTAACGGCATTGCTCTCCTAAGTTCCTTGGTTGGTTGGTTGGGTTTTTTTTTTTGTAAAACCTAACTTTGACTAGAACACAGATACATTGTCAAAATGTAGTTACATTTGTACCTACCCCCCTGCCCGACTGTTTATATTGGTATAGTCTTAATAGTTAGCTGTTAAGGACTAAAGTAAGAGGAAAAAATGGGGTGACGTATCTGGGGTACGTCATGCATTTAGTATATGGTGTTTTGGAGGTGGGCAGGGATGGTGAGGGAGATGTTTGAGAAATGTAGGCTTGGATTATCTGTTAATAAAGATAAAATTAGGGATCTTGCTGCTTCAGCGGTGGACAGTGCTTAACAGTCCTTGGGAAAAGTGTGTGTTAGGAAAGTGTGGATGCTTCTGCATTAAAATTATACTTTAGAGACAAACCTTTTTATGAAGTTACTTTTCCATGGCTCTCTTTCTAAGCTTAATGTTTTAAATAGAAATCATTCCTCTGATCACAGGTAATACAGTATTCATACTGTAATTAAGTATAGAGTTCTTCAATATAGTTCTTAAACTTGTACAAAGACAGGAGCAAATACTTGTTCCACTGTATATATGAACATGTTATTTATTCATTGCTGTTGCTGTGAGATCATAGGACATTCCAAACTGGCAGCACTGCATTGTGCAACACTCTATGTTCAGTTAATCTTATTTTTCTTCACATCTTTGGTGGGATTTTGCCTAGTCCAGGTATCCATGGATTTACAGTACATTTCACGCTGTATTTTGCGTTCGTGTAGGCACTGTTGTTTCTCTAGAATTTTTATTTAGTAGCTGGGTGTTAGTGGCTGACATATAAAGTGCTTGAAAAACATGAAAAACGCCCTTTTGAAAACTGTTACACAAAGTTCTAATGAAAAAAATAAATTGCACTTCTTTAGGTAAATGAAAGAGGACAAGTTATACAGTATGACAGATTTTACATTCATGAGATTCAAGATCTGATAGATATCAGAAATGACTATGTCAACTGGGTCCAGCAGCAGGTGTTTGGAATGGTAAGTTGTGTTGGGTTTGGTTTTTTTTGTTTGGTGTGTTTTTGTGGGGTTTTTTGTTTTTTGTGTTTTTTTTGGTTTTTTGGTTTTTTGGGGTTTTTTTTTGGGTGTGGTTTTTTTCCCCTCCACGTTTTGTTTTGGTTTTCTCCCTTTAGAGAAGCCCATAGATTCTCTAAATACCAAAGAATCATAGAATTGTTCTGGTTGGAAGAGACCTCGAGACCAACCATTAACCCAGCACTGCCAGGTCACCACTAAATCATGTCCCTCAGCACCACATCTCCATGGTTTTGAAACCCCTCCAGAGATGGGGACTCCACCACTGCCCTGGGTGGCCTGGGCCAGGCCTTGACAACATTTCTGGGGAAGAAGTTTTTCCTGATTTCCAACCAAAACCTTCTGTGGAACAACTTGAGGCCGCTTCCCTCTTGTCTTATTGCTTGTTCCTTGGAAGAAGAGACTGACCCCACCTGGCTCAAGCCTCCTTTCAGGGAGCTGTCAAGAGCAAGGAGGCTTGAGCCTCCTTTTCTCCAGGCTCAACAACCCCAGGTCCCTCAGCTGCTCTTCACAAGACTTGTGCTCTAGACCCTTCCCCAGCTCATGGAGACTTTCTCTTTATAAAAATATCTTCACATAGAGGTATTTGCTGAGGAAGAATTGTTAACAGGTGTGCTTCTTGTAGGATATCATTCTTGGGACTGACACAATTCAGCATTTTAAACTATCAAGTGACAGCATTTTTAACTATTTTTCGAGACTTGCTCTGTTAGTTAAGTTAGGAAAGTGACATTTCATGATAGGAAAGCATCCAGAATAACCTGGATTGCTACATAAGATAGGTTCAGTCAATGAGAAAGCTGAAACTGTCTTGGAAAGTCTAGAAGCACCATGGGGAGTTACAGGGGACAGATAACTAACATAGTTTTCTACTGCATATAGCAACAAGAACTGAAGTAATTAGTTCCTGTGCCTGTGAAGGTGGGAGTAAATTAATGCCTGTGGGAGTGGGAGTAAATTAATGCCTGTGCAGAGAATTAGTGAGTTGGGTAGCATTTTGCCACACTGTTCTTTGACTTAGGCTTTGAAAGAATATTGAGCGTGCTAATATGCATTCTCTGGCCACCTAAATTCAATTTTTTCACAGCAGTACCTGGAACATCCTGAACATGGGAGACCTGTTTTTGCTGTATTTTATGAATACAAAGCAAGAGAGGCGATCTCTTGAAGAATTAAAATTGCAATGTAAAATAACAACAGCAGGGAGACTGGGGAGCAGTGTAAAGAGATACTGAGTCAGTACTGGCAGTCAGGACAGGTAGTTGTCATCCAAGCTTGTCTGAAGACATAACTAGTGTGTGATGTAGGCTGGTGCTGGTAGCTGAGAGGTGGTATACTAAATGAGGTGCAGAAGCTAGGGATAAGCATTGCAGGGCCTCATAATTAGGGACAGGTTGTATACTTGGAAGGGAGAAGGGTAACACCAGGGAAGGATACAAAAGTGGTGGAATTTAAAAGGTGCTTACCTTTGCAACTATGCTTTCAATGGATGTAAACAAACTCAAGTTGCATATGTCATGAATGGAGAAGAAAATACTGAATATGGGAAAATGAGAGCTGGAAAATTGTTTTGTTTTGTAATTAACATCTTAAGCTCTCTGTTAACTAAATCATAAGATTGAGCAATAGATTGTTCCAGAGAAAATGCTAGATCCTGGATTTCCCATTCACCATCATTATTCTGTCATGCATTTGTGCAGTTTCAGGTTCAGCAAAAAAAGTTATTTTCCTTTATTATAGAACTGAAAGAAATTCCATAGCTTTAGTTAGATCTCCTTCATAAATGGCTTTGATGGCCTTTTCCTGTCTCCGTATTCACTAGTTTTGTGTCCTCACTTTTACAGTGATAGGAAACTCTACTTGCCAAGTGAATCAGTTCTTATGAATCAAAATTATTTTTGGTAGTGTTAACTTTTATTGTCAGAACTTGAGGCAAAACTGTTTGCTCAATTCCTTAATTAAAATGTGGAGGGGAAAACAAGAAAAGAGAATCTCGAGTATTCAGAATATTCTCAGTGACAATCCTGGAAGATAAAACTTTTATTCTTTCATCAACAGAAAAAAAAGGAAGGGACAATTGAAGGTACTAATGAACTATTGATTTGAAGAGGTGTTATTGAGATATGGCTTAAAAGAGTTTGGAAAAAATCCATTTTAATAAGGAATAAATAATGGTAGGTATGGTAGGAGTACAAAATTGCATAAATCTGCCCGTGACAAATGGGATGCTCAAGTCTGATGTTTCCTGTAGGAATTCAGGATACAGATAGAAAGCAAAGTATTCTGGCCATCACTTTTTGAGCCACGAATGTCTTTATTTGACTTCTGAGTCCCCTATATAGTCAAATTTAAAATGTATTACTTTGTCATTACTTTTTATTCCTTTTCTGTTTTCTGCCTGTTAGGTGGAAGCTAACTTAGCTTTCAGTGAAGGTTAATGAGGGTAACATAGCACCAGATGGATAACGTAGTTTCTTAGCAAAGCTTATCTAGCTTGTTACATAAGTGTCCACAGTCCCAGCCATATGTATTGATCTGTCTCAAATTTCAGGAGTCAATTGCTTTTCTCATATCATATATTGCCATAGACCCAAATGATTTTTGAGATGTTACGATAAAGTGGTGGGGTTCTTTTGTATTTTTTTTTATGCTTGCTTATTAAAAAGGTTTTGCATTTAAGTTTACATGCTGCAATCATTTGAGAATGAAAATATATAGGTAAAAGCAAATGCCATTTATTAGTTTATGGAAGTAGACAATTAAAATGTTAAATTTTTTGCATCCAAGAGAACGTGACACTTTAATGGTCCTTTATAAAAAGACTGATCTATAGGGTGTTGAAAGGCATGGTTCTATTTGATAGATTATAATGTTTATGGTTGATACTTATGTCTTGTTAAACATTCTCTTGGGTGGGAAGCTGTTAAGTGTATTTAATTCTACATCAGAGATGAATAATTAATGCAGACACTAATGCTGCTTTTTCATCTTAATTATTGCTGCCTTTGTGCAAATGCTGTCATAGGATGTCAACCATGGATTAACTGAGGTAAGATCGGTTGCAATCTGATTTCTTTTGCAGAATGTAAGGAAGTCAGAAATATGAATGTCAAGGGTTGTCTGTTGTGTTCTATTGGAAGTAAAGCTTCAAGTTAATATGGCTGTAATCAAAAGTTTTTTGTGGGGCAAAAATATGCAATTCTTTGTATTGCAAATTCAGAGCAGCATTTGAAAACAAGGACTTTGATATCCACAATTTGTAATAAAAGGTCTGAAATGTGCTAGGTGAGAGTGGTGTTCGTGTTTTGGTTTGGGTTTTTGTTTGTTTTGTTGTGGTTTTCTTTTGTTTTGTTTTTGTGGGGTTTTTTTTGTGCTGAAGTACTAAACAATTGAAAATTTACTAAATTTTCCGAAGATGCTTTGGTCCTGCGTTGATGATGAGTAATGATTTCTATCTCTTTCCAATAAAATAGATGTATTAAATGAGTATTATTGCAATGGTTTTAACCATGACTAGCTTTTAAATAATCAGAGATATGACATGGTTCTTTTCACTCTAGTTAACAGAGATTCCCGTTACAATTTGCACGTACCCATTTGTATTTGATGCCCAGGCAAAGACAACTCTCCTTCAAACAGATGCAGTCATACAGATGCAGGTAAGTATCTCAGTTTTTAATGTTAAGTTTGTTTCTGTTTTTTTTTGTTTGGTGTGTTTTGTTTTTTTTTTTTAGTTGGAGTCTTGGGGGGGTTGCTGGGGGTGTGTTTTTCTGAGGTTTTTGGGTTTTTAAAATGTTACCTCTACCCCATAAGAATGAGGGATGTAGTTTTAACCTCGGGGTACGTGCATGATAGAAGCTAATGGTTTTGTAGCTTTGGGATCTCACTGAAATTAGGTTGTTTAATAATTGCATAAATTTCTAAGGAACTTCTTTTCCTTTCATTATTTAAATGGCTTTTTGGAGGCGTTAACAGCCCTTATTACATGTGTTTAAAGAAAAAATTAAACCCAACAAAAACAACCAAGCAAAACAACAACAAAAAAATCCCCACCCAAACCTCCAACAACAAAACAAACAGCAAAAAAAACCAAAAAACAAACAACCAAACAGAAAAATGACAAAAACCCAAACCTAACCCACAAAAAATAAAACAAAAAAACAACCACCAAACAAAAAAACCACACAAAAAACCACCGAACAGACAAATCAGCAAAACCAAACAACCACCAAACAAAAAACAGCTACCACCCCAACCAAAAAGGAACCCCACTGCCCTTATCAGTAGACTTTAAACAATGCATGTGTAGTGCCTGGATCTGCTGTCTCGTTACAGACAGCAGCAAATTACAGTTACTATTAATTTCTTGATGGGATGTAGGAGCTAGTGCTGTTCTTAAGGCCGCTTGTATCAGAGAGGTGACATGTTGGCACCACATAAGTATCTGGTGCACAGGTAATTCCTTATTTCATCCATCATACCACCTTCAGAATGCAGCTAAACTCCAAGGTCTGACTGGTGTCTGCAAGGCAGTAGAAAATAAACTAATTCTGAAAATCTAGTGTCTCCTTAGGACAGTGGGAGTAGGTTTCCAGATCTTGTAGTTTACAGCAGATTTTTGGTTCTTTTCCTATTAAATGCAGTTATGTTACTTCTAATTTGCTCACTTCTGTTTTAACTAGACACTTTCCTAGAAGTTGAATATTTGATACGAACATTCTACATCGTGACCCATATCTCTTGTCTAGAGGTAGAGACACTGCACATCCCTAAAGTAACTGAGAGGATTTTATGTGTTTTCATGATTCTCTAGGTAGAACTGAAACAAGTGTGATGTGTTGAGCTATATTCTGTTCAGTGTTTGGATTATTTTATACGTATAATCCTTATCTGTTCAGTTGCTGTTAAGGGTATAATGAATCATATTCTTAAAAAAGGAAAGGAAGAATGAAGAGAGGCTGTTTCAAAAGTAACAGCAGTAAAAGCTTTATCTCCCCATTCCCTCTTGTTCATAACGTTTAATATAATAATAGTTATGAGTCTGAAATGAAACAGAAGAGAGAAGTCATGCTCAGGTAATGGGCTCCTGTAGAAAAATACTAGCTTGCTTTTGTAGTTCACAATAAAACATTTTTGTACGCCTTTAAAAGTGCACGTACCACAGTCAGTACGAACATTTGGGAAATGAATGTTTGCATTAACAATATTAGACAGTATTTAAACCCAGACTCGCAAGGTATCTGTGCCATATTGAGAACATTTGCAACAGGATCTTGGTTTTGAACAATTGTAATGCAAAAATCATAATGCAAATGAAATAGATGAAAAAATCATTTCTCATTCTGTGAATTAAATTTTAATGGATGTTTTCATGCCAGATTTATATTAACCACTTATCAAGAGATGAAATGTAGTATTTGTGTTGCTTCCTTTTGTCATCTAAGCCATTTTGACGGGGATGTCAAAAACTGTATTCTAAGGCTTCCCTGAGCATTAGCACAGATGAGGCTAATGGGTAAAGGAAAAGTATTTCTTGAGATTAGCTATTTCCTGAGATAGGAGTATGAAGAAAATTTGGGCAAATTCAGTAGCTCTCATAATAGCTATTCCCATTCATGTCTTCTGTGCTTTTAAAGGCAAGGCTGATGGACATTTCATGTTGACAGGAATCTTATGTTACCTACTGACACTTCCACTTTGGTTTTTGTTGTTCCAGATGGCTGTTGATCAGGCTCACAGGCAGAATTTGTCTTCTCTCTTTCTGCCAGTGTTTGAATCTGTCAATCCATGCCTGATACTAATGGTACGGAGAGACAATATTGTAGGAGATGCTGTGGAAGTCCTAAGGAAAACAAAGAATGTAGACTACAAGAAGCCACTCAAGGTACTCTCATTATACATGCTGCTCAAAGGGCCTTACACTGATGTGCAAGGAATTTGAGACTATCTTTTGACAAATCTTGTTTCACAATCCACTTTTAATTCGGTGCTGACTGAGTTGTATGTTTCAGGTTATTTTTGTAGGAGAAGAAGCTGTTGATGCTGGAGGTGTTCGCAAAGAATTTTTTTTGCTCATCATGCGGGAGTTGCTAGATCCCAAATATGGAATGTTCAGGTATTATGAAGAGTCCAGGCTGATCTGGTTCTCTGATAAGGTAGGTTGTGATCTGTAGTCATTCATTTTCATTTAACTTAAAATAGTTCTATTAATAATGTATGAACGTAGCAGTTTGTGGTTTATTTCAAGAGGAGAAGCTGAAGTATTCTCAAAAGGTGTTTTGTCATTTTTAGATCAAAACTTTCCCCTTCTGTTTCTACATTCCTTACTTACTACTTACCAGTTGTCCCCCCCAGACAAGTTTAGTATGAAGTAGTGCTAGCTTGAGCAAACTGATTCTAAGAGCAGAATTAGTAACTCAAGGTGGCAGAGCAGAATTCTTGAAGCAGCACATTGAAAAGGTCTTTCTGTGTTCAGTCACGTTCATGGGTCCATTTGGTGTGTAGTCATCTAGTTTTACTTTCTTAGAAGTTCCAGTCATTGACATTTTAGTCCTCTTGCAGAGAAGGACACTGACTAGGGTGGCTGTATCACAAAAGCCTTAATGTTAACGTTTCCACCGCTGTGTTTTAAGCCTTGGCTATTAACTCCACGGGAGTCAATAGTAAGCTCATCCCAAAATACTGCCACTGCAGTAGTAAGTCCCTGAGAAAACCAGAATCTAAATGCAGTACTTCTTTCCATCAGTATGTATCACTTGGAACACAAAATATGTTGTACCTCAGCTTTTTTTATTTTCTTCTGAAGTAGAAAAAGGTCTGTGTCCTTGAAGTTGTAACCAGCTGAGACTGAAATTCATGCTTTTTTTCGTCAGTACTTACGGATACATACATATTTAAAGAACATAGAAATTAAACTGTGCACTGTACATTTTTTTTTTCTGGACTCTGAAGATTAAAATAACTTCTTTATTTTAAACCATCTTGTCTGTTTTCTGTTCTTAGACCTTTGAAGACAGTGACTTGTTTCATTTGATTGGTGTTGTCTGTGGGCTAGCAATATATAATTTTACTATTGTAGACCTTCATTTCCCATTGGCTTTGTACAAAAAGCTATTGAATAAGAAACCATCCCTGGATGACTTAAAAGAGTTGATGCCAGATGTTGGCAGGTAAGCAAGAAAGAAAAAGGAATGTTCCTAGGTATTAATTTTTGATTCAGCCTTTTCCTTTAAGAACAAAGTGTTACTTTCACATTAACAGGATAAACAGCTTGGATTAACTTGCAGCTATTGTGGCCTTTGAGAAAGGGTGCATACTGTTGTTAAACACCTGCTTCTAAACGCTTGGGTTTTTGTATTTGTGTCTTCTATTTTATTATCCTATGAGAATTTTAGGGAAAAGCACTACTCAAGACCTTTGAGCTTTAGTCATTAATTTTATAAGCATAAGTGAAAACATAATTTAGTTCTGAAACAATGTATTTACTCCATCAAGGAAGTGGTTTTGCTTATTTCAGGTGCAAATGCATGCTAAATATCTGCCCTTGAGTAGAGATTTGAGTAGTACTAACAGGTAGGAGGTTCAGGAGAGTATAGTGGATGTTTGATTGCCTCTGGGTTGCAAATGCTAAACTTTTCATAGATTCAAGGAGAACTCAGTTTAATGAAAGAGCCCATCAATGGTCATTAAGCTTTTACTGCTGCTGGTTTGGGAGTCCCTTAGGTGAAGATGAGGATATGAATCTTTTCACACCTGGAGATAAGCAAAAGGAAATAACACCACAAGCAGTAGCAAAACAATTCCCTGAGCTTTCTCAGCACTGCACAAGGTGCAAGTCAATGAGTTTATAAATTAAATAACAGTAGGAAGATTGATTTTTTTTTTTTTACCTATTTATAAAACCAAAACAAAACCCCCAAAAAACCCCAAACCATGCTTCAATTACCAAAGCATTTGTCTGTTGTTCTACTGGTATGAGTACTTTTTAACTTGTTTTGCAGGGGAATGCAACAGTTACTGGACTATCCAGAGGATGACATAGAAGAAGCATTTTGTCTTAATTTTACAGTAAGTTCTATATAGTATTTGTAGTATTTCTCATCACAGCCATACTATCTACTGTAACTGACTCTGGAGTGGTTGAGCAAAAGCAGTAGCTGCCGATTCCAATGAATTTTAGCATCTCTGTCTGCTGTTTATGTTGTTGCTGGCTAAGGGGGGTGGAGAAGTACTTTATGCAGTAAATAAGATTTATGCTATTTTTGTTTTAAATAGATCACTGTGGAAAATTTTGGTACAACAGAAATTAAAGAGCTTGTTCCTAATGGTGCTGACATTCCTGTAGTCAAACAAAATAGGTGAGTTTTATGGGTTACAGGGTAGTTCAAGGTGACTGGCTTGGGAATGTAACTGGGCTGCTGTAAATACCCTTTGCCAAGCTGTCACACTAATGTTGGGGGTAAAACTACATTGGTTGCGTTTCCAAGCTGTTGGCATGTGTATTTTTAAAACTCTAGTTGTATTTGAGGGTTTGCCAGCTGTGGGGAGGTTGTCTAATTTTACTCTGAATGTGTAATACTTGTCACTTTGAACTTAGAAGTATTTTGAAGCTCTTTAGGGCCCATTTTTGACTACACAGTCATTTTGCAAGATGAAAAATGGTTGATTCTGCATGTTTTATATAGCTGGAATTTAGTGGGTAATGATGAAAACTTCTGCCTAGATGCCATTATGTGGTAACTATTAATATATGAAAGATTATTTCGCAGTAGTCTTCCCTTTGTAGAGTGGGTAAACTAACATCGTTATGGACAAATCAATGTGTTACTGTCAGAAGGGTGTGTGTGAGGGCTGTTTTTTTTTTCTTCCCTTGGTCAAGAATTCTGTTAGTTCTGTTTATAAGAGCAGCGTTTCCTATCCTTTGTTCCCTTTTTGCTCCTGGAGGATAGGTGTTGCTTTTCTCCCTTTTTGCACAGTACTATCATTTTCCTATCTCTGTCCGTTCTTCTCATTATTCCTGTCTGCTCTTTAATGTCCGTGAATTCTCTGCCCTTTTACTTCTCCCACAGTAAAGGGAAACTCATGGCAAAAGCAGGATCTGAGAACAAAATGCAGCTAGGCTGTGTATGGTGGGAGTGAGAGGGGAAAATCTACCTCTAGGTGTCTTCCTAGATGGCAGATGTTTAGGGCAACATTTTATCAACTAGCTCTGCCTGCTGCAGAGAAAAGGGTGGTGAGAGAAGATTCAGAGGTTATCATAAACCTGCACATTGTCATGTACAGTCACACTTCCTTTTTATTTTTATTTCTTTTCTTAATCCTTGGCTCATAGCTGAGGATTTGTGATAATTTTGTCTTAAATATGATAGCTTTGAAGTTCTCTGGTGGTGGTTTGGTGTCACAAAGTTGATTTATGAGAAAAGTTACAAGGTGTCCAAGGAATGTATGCTGCACTGTCATCACCCCTTGTCTTGCAGCAACAAAGAATTCCTGTTTCTCGTGATCCAAATATTCGATGATGCTTTAATTCAGTTCTTAAAAATATTAGCATGTAAAAATGCTAATTAGTTTATTGCTGTGAAGCTTCCCTGGAGCAGCCTTTCTTTCCACCTAGTATTACACAAATTACCTGCCTCTGCTAATTACATAGTATGAATAAAATGGTTATCTCTTGCTGGAAGAGGAGGAGTGTGATTCACTCCTTTGCTCATAGCCAGTATTTTCAGTTCAGCAACTTGAATAAATGCATTGTCAAAATTTGTTTAGATGATTCTTTAAATTACTAGTGCTCTTCAAATACTGAGGGTTTCCTCAGGGGATATATGTTGGCAAGATAACTGTAATCTCTAACCGAAGTCACTCTGCCAGTGTAGAAACTAACAGCATTAAGTAGGATTGTTTAAAATAGTAATTCTAAACAAATAATCATAAATACTCTATCACACCAAGGAATTTTAGTTCTCTTCCTAAATGCTGTGTAGGAAGATGTTTCCAGCAAGGTATGAGAACTTCCTGTACTGAAGCACAGAACACAGGCCATTGGTTTTCCAGTATCCTAGCTCCTTTGCACTGATCTTCCTACTGTGTAGGACTCAAATGTCCACTTGAAGTTGATTTGCATTTTTAATGCAAATACAGTAATCTTTCTTAATTAAAAAGCATGGCAGGGAGTTTGTCTAGTTGGTTTTGGGACACTGCCTGTAGTTCTAGCCTTTAAGCTTGGTACCATTCAGTCCAATTCACTGCAGTGCATACAAATAAGAGAAATGATCATAGAGCCTGAAATAAATAACATAAAATGCTGCTGGGTTTCTGTTGCACATTATGGACTCTGTCTTGGGGTGCCTGGTGAGGAAGAACGTTCATGTGCCATTTTAATTGAGGTTTCCCTCACTGTGCTTGTAACATGAAGTAGAGAATATAATACATTAGGATCATTTTTGCTTAACTTTCTAAGATGTGTTCTATACAGAAATGGCTACTGTTTTACTGATAGGAAGGTGACAGATAATTTTTTTTTTCTCTCAACGTAATTCTTTTTTTTTCCTCTTTGTACAGACAAGACTTTGTAGATGCATATGTGGATTACATCTTCAATAGATCTGTGGCTTCCTTATTCAGTGCATTCCATGCTGGCTTCCACAAAGTATGTGGAGGTAAAGTTCTTCAGCTCTTCCAGCCCAGTGAGTTGCAGGCTATGGTGATTGGGAACACAAATTATGACTGGAAAGAATTGGAGAAGGTAAGAACCATAATTAGCTATTTGTTTCGTATCTTTTTAATATTAAGATGCAAAGGCAAAATCTTGAAAGTATCTTTTTGAGCTTTGTTTTAAACGATGTGACTTCCAGCCTTGACTGGATTGACTGCATGAGTGAGGAACTTTGTTAAAAATGTCAGTGAGTGAAGGCACTAGAAGATTATTTACCTTCCTGGTTAAAGTTTTTCCATCTGATTTCTGAAGGAAACTAGATTTGGAAGAAAAATCCACTTAACCAAAAGGCAGCTGTATACAGTGTATTCTGTTAGAATGGGGAAGCGGAGAAAATGCGTGCAGTTAATAAAAGCAAATATTCTCAAAATATTCAAAACTCACTGTGAGACTTTTTCACTATTTTATTGGCATTGAAAATGCTTTGGAGTATATGCCTTTGTCCATATAGTTGAAATCGGACTGAAGGGATAAAGAAAATTGACCCAAGGAAAAAACAGTAATATGTCTCTTGCCATATCCCTTTATACAAACTGCATTCATTCTGCTTTAAAGTCGGATCATCGTACTGGTTCTACATGTGAATGATAACCTAATTTCCTGCTCATTTTAGAATACAGAATACAAAGGAGAATACTGGGCAGATCATCCTACAATTAAAATATTCTGGGAGGTTTTTCATGAATTGTCTTTGGAGAAGAAAAAACAGTTTTTGTGTGAGTATTTGAAACTGCTAACTGAACAGGATCACTGTGATTTCAGGCTCTGACTATAAGAGGGCAGCTATAAATATTTGTCTATAATGATGTGATTGACTTTCTTTGGAAGAAAAAAGACACAGTAGAAGAATTGATTATGAGCTTGTCTGATTTTGGTGGTGTTGTCCTGTGTAGTTCTGAGGGGAGGACAGTTACAAGATCACAGTAGGCAGGAGCAGCATTATAAAAATAAAATCTGACCCCCAGTAGAAGCGACAAACTGCTAGCGTGATCGAGACGATTGCTAGGAATTGTTTTCTGTGTTTTGACATAAGGTTCACATCCTCCCATTTTTTTCATTGCACATAGATGGAGTTTTGGAGTTAGAACTGATTGGAAATAAGTCATGATACTGGAATCAGTGGAAAGGTACAGGGGAAAAACAAAATTAATGAAGCTTTCTTTGAATGAGCTTTTGTTGAGAATAGATCATAGATTAGTTTCCAATTCAGATAAATTTCTTACTGAACAAACTAATTCTGTGTTATTTGTAAGACGCTTGCAAATGCTCAGTAAAGGTACAGCCACTGGATTTTAAGTAACAAATTCTAATACATGAAGCACTTCCTACTCTTTTTTTTTTTTCCTTTTCTTTTTTTTTTTTTTTCTTCTTTTTTCTTTTAGCACTGTTTGGTTTCACATGCTAAAATGAAATGTTTTCCTTTGTATGTCACTTGTGTTACAATTAAGAGTTCACGTATGTTAGCTGGAGATCAAGTCAAGTCATTATTCTCTGTTTTTCAAACTTAGCAGAATAATTTCAGTGTGTAAAATTAATAAAAACTGTGGTCATTAGAACTGCATATATGATATATACAAGTGTGTCTTAAACTATTTTTGAGACTTTTTTTTTTCTTGGCAGTGTTCCTGACAGGCAGCGATCGTATTCCGATTCTGGGAATGAAGTGTCTTAAACTAGTCATCCAGCCAACGGGAGGTGGAGAAGGTTATCTTCCAGTAGCTCACACTTGCTTTAATCTTCTTGATCTTCCAAAATATACAGATAAAGAAACCCTAAAATCTAAGTTGATCCAGGCTATAGATCACTACGAAGGTTTCAGTTTAGTATAACTTCAGAAACGAGTTCTGTGTATCGTGGGATCATTAACTTTTTTGTGTCTTTCTTGTGGTGGTAAATTGAGTGGGTTAAAGGGAGGAGGAGCTGATAATATAACCGATTCTTTGCAAAAATGTTCAGTGGTACAGATACTCACGGGAGCCAAAAACCAAACCAAACATTTACAAAAATGAGGAGCTGTCTTAACGCATATCTTCTTGTACAGAACCATGTGGATTTTGCCATCTTGCAATAAAAACAAGAGTATTGTGAATGGGAGTCAAGTTTCACTAACATGAATTAACATTTCACCTTCTGCAGACAATTTGGCGTGTGAGTGCATGAGAGACTTGCTTAAGTTTTTCAAACCACTTAGTAAGAACGTTTAACTTTTTCCCTGATAAATTGACTTGGTAACTTTTCATTTTGTAAATAATAAATTTTTTTGTGATAAAATAATTATGTTCCAATAGCAGTATGGTTTCTATTGCTTGTAATTGAATATGAGCTTATTTTATGGCTTTTAACAAACAAAGCGACTACTCTGGTTTCTGAAGATATCTATTTTTCTGGTTTGTTTTAAGAACCTTCATAATGAAAGTGATTGTTCAAGAGACATTCATCTTCCCAATGTACAATCCATGAAGCGGTCACTTACATGCCGATAATGAAAGCGCGTACAATGGCATTTTTAATATGTGGATGGACAAGGTGACTTAATACACTGTTTTATTTTTAAGGACTGATTCTGTAATGAAGTAGACACAGTTATAAAAGAGGTTTATTTATCATTTTGAAACCTCTGCAGCGATGTGTCAAGAATACAGCTTAAAAGAAAAAGATGCACCAAACAATTGTTTCTGTCAAGAGGTTAAACATTTATTTTTAAATGCTGAAAGCGTAGTTTATGGTTTCTAATAGAATTTTCACTTTTTTCCAGATAAATGCATTTGAAATAACTCTTTTAACAGCCCCCTTCCCTTTTCTTAAGATTTTATTTTTAGTATAATTGCCCTGAGACAATTGTGCTTAGCTGGACACTTTTGGATTTGACTCTTCTTCTCTGGTTAAATTCCAGATTTTTGTGGTGTTAATGCATATGTGACTTGCAGCTGTGAAACAAATATTTATTTTTTTTAGATTTTTAAATGCAGTGAAAAAAATTCAAGCTATAATAAAAAACTTGAATGAAAACCTTTGTTGGTCGATGTGTACGGATGCTTGCATCATGCATATTTCTTCAGGTCGAAGGCACCTTTTGCATGCCTTAAATCAAGAGCACAGCTAGGAAGGATACCAGCATCCTTCTTGAAAAGCAGGGAAGTCCATTCATTGTAACAAATTGTATAACGTGCAGTCTCTGTGCTGGCCGTAGATGTGGATAATAGTACAAAGCGTTCAGTAAAGTTAAAATAATTCTTTTTTTTTTTTTTTTTTTTTTTTTCTTAACACTGTGTTTTTACAGCTTTCTCATGCAGTTTAACATACAATAATTTCTTTGTATGCAGCTTGCATTTCATCTTTTGCAACATTTGTTACCTGGCTGGGAAACTTTTCCTCTTGTGGAAAAACAAGGAACCAACAACTACTAAAGCAGCCTAATCTTACTATACATGGAAGAAAAAAAAAAAAAGGGGGGGTGTGGGGTGGGGTATTATGCCTTCCTTTTACCAGGTAGCACGAAAACACTGCTTTTAAAGAGTGATTTTAATTTTAAAGATTGCAAAGGGAGATATTCAAAAATTAAGAAGTGGCTAATGTAAAGGTGTCGTCTTCTTTTTTCCTCTGTGTATTATTACATGAAGTGCTGTTTGTTTTTTTTTTTTCCTCTGGGACTCTGGCTTCATTCAGTGTACACAGTTGATGGTTCTCACTGAACAGTAGAGGGGGGTTATGTGCAATTGCGCACGTCTAAGTCTAATTTAATCTGTATCATGTAAGCCCAGCACTATTTAATTTCCCTATGGACTTTCTCTGGTTTTTTGCTGTATTGGGTTTTTCATCAGTATCAGTCTGAAGGATGAGTAATAGCCTTATTCTGTAGATGAGGGTGTGTGAGGCAGAGTCCAGGCCATAGTTACTGGACACCTGCCAATTTTTGGTGCCCACTTTAGGATATGCTAGAGAATTTACTTGTGCTTTATCTTTGAGGTGCAGTTATTGTTGACTACAAGTGCCATGGCAATTACTTCATGTTGCTGTCAAAGTTTCTCCATCATAAGCAAGACCTATTTCTTATTCTCTCAGAACTTTAGTGGGTATTAGTAAATCTTGGGAGGCTGGGAGGTGTAAGAAGCCAGGGGTAGAGTAGAGCTAGAGTCAGTTTTCTCGGGACAACATTCACCCGAGAGTCCTTTCTGCAATTTTGGCCTTGGTTTTATTCACCTCTGCAAGAGATGGGAGTTGGGTGGTCATGATCTTACTTGCTAAATGCTCCTGATTATCTTACAGGTATTAGTTCATTGTGTGAAGTGCGACGGGTGCCCTGTTGCAAAACAGATATTATCTACAAACAAGGTAAACCACTTTTCTGTAGTACTACAACAATTACCCGTCCTTACACTACTTCTGTCCAGCAGTTTAATCCTTTCTGCAATACTTACGTTGCCATTAGTTCGGTTCACAGTTTTAACAGCCCTATGGAAGATCTCTTTGGGTATTGTACACTTAGGTGTTTCTTATGGCTGCAAAAAGGTGGACAGCAAGAACTGCTTTCCCTTTCTTGGATTAAGTGTGATCTTTGCATACAAGAGTTGATGCTGTGCCTCATATGAGAAAGGAGAAAATTAAATCCCTTCCGCTCTGTGTTAAGCTAAATTAGCCATGGTGTTAATGAATGTGACCTAGGGCCTTACTCCTTGTCAGTTCTCCAGTTAATCGGGGAAGCTCACACACCACTTTTTTCGAAGGATAGCGCAAGCAACTGGGGGATAGTAGTAGTTTGAGCTGCAGTGGGAGTATTTGATTCTAGTGAAAAATCTACAAAGACAGTAGTTTAGTGTTTTGGTAAATATTCAGAATTCAGACTGGAGCATGCTAGTTACAGGTCAAACTTGTATCCACTTCCATCATGGTTCCTGAAGGAGGACTTGTCATAGCAGGGCAATCGTGTACAGCATTTACTGCACTTGTCACGTTCGTACAGGGCTGGAGATTTAACTTTGCATGACAGAACTACACAGGCTTTTCCAGCTGCGTGTATCACAGAAGTTGGTCCCTCATTTTCCAGGGGAAGCCTAAGGCCACTGTTGCCCTGTGCCAGTGTAGAGCTGTTAAAAGTTGTGAGCCTTGCTTAAGCATAATGACTTTTCTCCTTTGGCACTTTATGGGAGTTGCTACTACTAAGGTTGTTATTAATGTAGAGCATCAAGCCAATCAAACCTTTCCTTCAGGGAGGTTTATACATTACTTTTAAATAGGATTTTAATTCGCCACAGTGCTCTCTGCTGCAATAAACTTGATTTATCAGGAATAAGTTGTTTAATATTACCAAATATAAACTGCTGTAAAATTGAGCTCTTTAATTCATGGCACTTGAGGTTCTGCTAAGACAAATACAGAATAAAAGCTTTCTTTTAGTAATAATTTCCAACTAGATTGATAGAGTGGTGTATAGTGAGCACCACATGAAGGGCTGTGGTGACTTTATCCGTTGTGCAACCAGAACTATGTATTTGGGTGGACTGTGTACAGCTGTCTTGCTCGGTTGTTGAAGAGGAGGAAAAAAAAAAAAAAAGGAGGAACAAAACACTTATTTGGGTATGGGGCAGTTCCAAGTGGGTATTTCTTCATTGATAGCTCAATGTGGGGTTTGGGTGAAGTAATCATTAAGCTACTATTTTTGTCTTTCATGGTGCAATGTTTGGAGCAATAACTTGAAAAACCTTAACCAGACTTCAGAAGGCTTAGAGTGACAAAAAAATCCCAAAACCAAAACCAACCCAACCAACCAACCAAAACCGAAAAAAAAAACACCAGGAGAAAAGCCCATAAAATGAACTGTGGCAATACCATAGGCACCCTAGAACTGTGAAATGTATCATCTGAACAGACCTACTGGTCTTCTGTACCAGTAGACAGAACAGTTCAAGTCCCTGCATATCCCTTGGGTTTGAAGATACTTTAGTGATCTTTTACAAAATGACCAACCCATGTGTTGCTAATGCCAGGAGCGTGATGAAAGAACTCGTATAGGGGTGAGGCTGGTTTGTTTTCTTCAGCCAAAGTCACATACAGCAGTCTCAGATTATTAGAAAGGAAAATGAGGTTTATGAATCCGTTCCCCAAGTGAATGGCAGAACTATTCCATGCAGCATAGGCAGTGGGAATGGTGTTAGTGGGGATCTTTATCTTGCCAAGACTCTGGCCTGGTCTTATCAACAGGTGGTGCCCAGAACACATGAATCCTACCTCCAGTGTGCAGTGCTGGGGGTGCTGAATGTCTACAGGTATTCACTGCTTCCCCCCACATGCCTGAGGGATTTCAGTGAGGAAACAAGATGAATGTTACATAAAGACTTCAGTTCGAGTGTAAAATTTATGTTTCCTTCCCTTGTTTGAGCGAATAGAGCAGCTATTCCAGTGGAAGGAGCAGAGCAGACAAACTGTAGCTAAAAATCAACTACTTCCAAAAATTATATTTGCCATGTCGTTGAAAAAACGTTAAAGGGTGAAACTAATTTAATTATTTGTCTTAATTCCACGCAGAGGCTATGCGGGTGTGTCTGCTAGCGCCAGTGCTCGAGTACTCTGCGAGCGCGATGTAGCAGCGCAACAGGCTGAGGCTATCCCCGGGCAAGGTACGAATATCCTCAGGTGCCGAGATTAAACGGGCAAGAAAAAAAAAGGAGAGGGGAACGGGGAAGATCCGGCAGCTCATTAGCGCCTTTAGGTGAGGCAGAAGTTGGGGTGGCCGTGCAGCGCTGGGAGGAGTTCCCTGCTGCCCGTGCACCAGCAGCAGCTCTGCAGCAGGCGAGGGGTGTTCGTGCAGCCGCCCTGTGCCCTGCAGGGGTAGGAGATGGCGGTGCTCTCCTCCGTCTGTGCCAGCGGTAAGTGCCTGGGCGAGTTCTGCAGGCGGGGGCGTAAGAGGCGGTGATTCCCCGCTGTAAGGACTGAGGGTCGCGCAGTGTTTCTGGGCCAGGTGCTGCGTGGAGCGGCAGGGGCCCTCATTTCCCTCAGGAGCAACCCAGGCGAGGAACTGGTGGAGTTGGTGCTGAGAGAGGCCGCTCGGCTCGGCCCCGCCCCGCGGCGGGAGCACCTGGGCCCGGCCCGGAGAAGGGTCCCCGCCACCGGTTCCCGGTGCGGCCGCGGTTGGCGGGGCTGCCGGTGCGGCCTTCCCCTGAAGCCCGGTGTGGGGCTGCAGCCCGGCTGGTGGGGCAGCCGGCTAACCGAGACTCTCGGGGCCCCGCCTGCGGCTGGGCAGAGTCTTTCCTCGGCTAAGGCTTGTGGCGGGAAGCGGCGCTTTGCTGGTTGGAAGTGTTATGAATAATAGTTGTAGAGAGTAAAAAACAAACCTAGGACCAAACAACAAAAACCCACCGAAATGTGTTTGTATGTTGGCTTTAAGGACTTTGGAATCACGGTTTTGTGGGGTTTTTTTTGCGGCTTTCAAAAGCTTACAAGGAATGTCTAAAATCTAGAGACTAATCTGTAATTTGTATGAGTGTGTTTTGCTGGCGGCTCATTCCCAGGTACTGCTGGTGCAGGGGCTGCTCTGAGAGGCTGGGCTGTGCCAGGTGTATTCCAAGGTGGGGCTTGCAGATGCTCTCTTGCTCTGTCATTAAAAACAACAGTCCTGTAGTCATGGAGCACTGGATTTGTCTCTTAAGGTTGAAACTTAGTCCTTTAAAGAACTGTGGTTACATATCTACTTCCACCATCTCTAGGGCAGGATGAATCTACGCTTAAGGTGCACCTCACCAGTGTTTGTTGGGCCTGTTGTATACAACACAGGTCTTTAAAGGTCCAGTATAAGTAGCACAGGTCTTGGAAGCACTGTGCTTCTGTAGAGAGCTGCTTCCCTGGGTTAACCGGAGCTACAAACTGTCTCCACCTACAGGGGAGCAACAGGGAGAGGAAAATACTCTTTTTCCTTTGAATCTTTCTTCAGGAGCTTCAGTAGTCCAGTCCCACCCGAATCTGCCCAATTCCTTTTTTAGGCCACTTCTAGCTCCCACAGTCTCCTGCGGCAGGGAGTTCCATGGATTGTGTGCTATGGTTTATTTACTTCATTGCCTTGGTTTTTCTGTGGCTTCAACTGAATGGTCTTTGGGCCTCCTGTTGGGGCAAATGTTGTTATTCCTACTTCTGCTGAGTCCCAACAGCTGGTGTATTCTCTCAAAGCTGAGCAAAGTGGGACTGGTATGTTGTGATGGTACTGTTACAACTCTGCGACCATTCTTGATCAGTTACAGCTAGTTTAGAACCCATTGTTACATAGACGTGGCCAGTTGTCTTAGCCTGAAATTCTACATTTGGAACTGGATTTTATTCTCCAGTCACTCTGTAGATAAGTATATCATACAAATAATTGCAGCTGCCTTTAGATTTGACTATTCTGGTTTGGTATTTAAGCATAGATGTTGAACTGCATCATCTTTCTTCTTGAACTTTTCCCAGTTTTTCAGATGGATTATGAATGCTTGTTTCATTCAAATTTTGTGCTCTTATGGCCCCTCCCAACTGGATGTTGTTAAACACTTGGATGTCATACATTTAAAAACCTCACGTATTTCCCATAGTTAAACCCCAAAAATGTACTGGATTCAAGATAGACCCATAGAGACTGCATGGCCATTAAGGAAAAAAAAAATACAAGATAACTAAAATACGGATTTCTTGTACAACACTTGAATACTTTTGCAAGGAGATGATTGTGCCTGATGCATCAAAGCTGGCTGAAAGGGGCTGGGGAATGGTACTGTCTGGTTAAATGAATGTTCGTACATTGCTTTCTTCAGTGCATCTAGTTAATATCAATACTATGATGATTAAGATGCTTTTATAGACTAGTAATGCAAATTAAGAGAAAAATAAGTTATGTCCCTTTTTGAGATTGTAGAAGTTACAGCTGGAACTGAACGTGCTCTTCTGTGCTTCCAAGTGGATTTCATGTAAGATGCTGAATACCTTTTCCAACCTGAATGCTTCCATTCTATGATTCTTATACTTAGGGATAACAAAGAGCTGTGTTAGGGTTTCCCCACACCCCCCCCCCCCACCCCCCCCCCCTTATTTGCCATATGG
>JANHGN010018317.1:35470-52111 GCA_024605025.1 Megaceryle maxima
CCTTATTTGCCATATGGTTGTTTAAAATGGTATTTTAAGAAGACATCTTCACTACAGGGAAAGAATAACGTGTGGAAGAATAAAGTGACACGTTATAGTTTGGAGTGCCTCTTCTGTTCAAATATTGGCAAAGATGAACAAAAAAGCAGAACTTCTTTGTCTAGATGCAGGCCAAGATGCAGCTGTCTCATTCTAGAGGAAGAATGTCTTCCTGTCCTTTCAGAGTAATAAGCAATTGATAGGGAAACATTGTCTGTGTAAAAATTTCTTAATATTTTTAGTACTTTATTTCATGTCAAGTGTGCGAGTTTTATAAACTGTTTTTTTCCTAATACAAGTGTGATTTATATTTGAGGGATGGTGGTTCAGAAGTACAGTGGACTCATCAAAACAGTAAGGTGTTACATGGTGGAAAACCACTTAAACTGGACCCTGGCAGGCTGACAAAAGCGAGGTGGATCTTTGCAGTGGCGGTGGGAGAGTCAGCACAGCTGTAGTTCCAGGAAGCCCCAGGACAAACCCAAGACTGACCCACCCAGGGCTCTCTGCAGCTCTGCTGCCAGTGAGACCACCCCTAGAGGGAAAAGCAGGCTTTGCCTGGCAGATTACCCACTTGAAGACAAAACACAAGTGAAATACTCATGCGCATGAGATGCCAAAACATGCCACCAACTCCTGTGTTCCTTACAGGAAGCTTCTCCTGGATGTGGCTGTTCAGGGTTGGGGTGGAAGCAGCAAGTGCCAAACATCAAGGGAGCTTTGGGCTGGGTGGAGAAAGGGCAGCAGAGCTGCAAGGTACTAGAACAGCAGCAAGAACTAAATATTCTTGTTCAGCAAATGTACTTTACATAGTATTTGAAAGGAAAAGAGTGGTTTAGGAGGTCATTTTACCAAAGACAGTGCAGAGGAGCTTCGGTCTGGCTCGCTTGTTTGTTTTTTTTTTCTTCCCAGGGGAGAGATGGAAAAAAAGCCTTGCATGTTAGCTAGGACATACCTTAAACTCTACAGGGCATCTTCTGTTAAATTGTTAAGATCTCACTAGAAATTAACAGAAACCAGAAATCAAAGGACAATTTTAATAGACTTTAGAACAGAGTGTACGAGTATAAAACACTGGTTTTGTATTTCAAAAGTTGCAGGAAGATAGCCAGTCATTTTAAACAGTCTTCTACAAAACATATGCCAGTAGATTACATAAAAGACACTATATACAATATAAAAGAGCAGAAAACAATCCTCACTGTAAAAATAATTTAAAACAAAGTATTTCAATTTAAAATATCTCCTATAGCACAAACTAATACATCGTGACATGCAAGTGAAAACTAAACATATTGCATTCTTTAGTGTAGCCAAATAAGAGCTGTATTAAAGTTGGACAATGAGACAACATGCCAACATTTTCTGATGAATACAGAAGGCTGTTCTTAAATATTTATTAACTGATGTATCTTATGTTCAAAGAACAGCTACTATACATCTTCCAAAATGTAATAAATATTAAAGCAAAGTATATGAATAATCTACATCGTAGAGTTCATTTGGGCCAATGTTGAAAAAGTGGTTTATAGAAAAATGCTGTTTCACTTACCACTGCACTGTGCAATTTTACAAAATAGTTCTAAAGGCTTGGAAACAATCCGCACTTGAAAATTTGCAACATCCAGTTTTAAGGCAGCCTAGCATTTGAATATATACACTGTTGATCATTAGAGTAGCTGCTTTGCTTTGAAGTATGCAAGGTGGAGCCTGCAGGTGGGAAAACACTTTCCCGAGTGCGAGCCAGGACCTCAGAGGGCATTGATCTGCGCTTTATCTGCTCAGCAGGGTAAGCAAAGGCTCTTGGTGTCTCAGTTGGTTTCTCCTGATTTTGTTGCATCAGTAAGTATCAAGGAAGAGCTCCCCCCACTCCCCCTTCTCGCATGCTGGTAGAAACAGTATTCTGAACTCAGCCCAGCTTCTACCTTAGAGCCTTGGCAGTTTATCAAATGCTGTTTGTAATGCAAGCTGCACTATGGTTGACTTCTGCATACAGTGTGGAAAAACTTCTACTGCGGGGGACTTGTTTTGTTGAAAATGCCAGTATCACAATTGCTAAGGAGTCAATGTCAAGATCGCTTCATGTCCAGAGGAAGTATTAAACTTGGTAACCTCAGCATTTTCACAGCACTTCTTGATCAGTCTAAAAACCATCAGCTTTCTCAAGTGCTCGCTGTCTTGTTTCCATTTATCTACCACATTTCAGTATGTCTCAAACATACAAAGCAACTGTTAAAAGCAAAAAATTAGCTGCCACGGTAGGTTGTAGAAAATGCCAGTGTTTAATGACAGACTAGGTGAGAATGAAAGGTTTAGCAGAAGCAGAAGGTTTTAAATAAACCAAACTGTTAGAAAGCAAGAGGTGTGAAAATACCATTCTTTGGTCTAAATTAGCTGTTCCCTTTATATTAGTTTAACATTCCAATGGCTTTTTCAAAACTGTTTAAAAATGATGTAAGCTGAAATTCATGAAGCAAAAAATATGCATTATATACATGGATACCTGATCAGACAGATGAACAGAAAAGTGAACATAGTGATGATTGTTTAGATATTCTTAGTACCTTAAAAAAAAAGTTAGTGTTGAGTGAGCAGTAATAGAATTTTATTGAAAAAGGTAAAAAACTAAGCATGAAAATCTGTTTTAGTTATTTATAAACACTACATCCTTATGTTTTTGTTGCTCTAAATTCAGACGTAAACATTCATTCTGACATGCCAAAGCTCCTAATGCTGGTGGAAAGTTCCTGTAACCAGTCAGTGATCACTTTACAACTTGTTGCTTGGATGCTCAGTTCCCGCAGCTTCATTTGTGTACACGGACTCATCAGCTGCCAAGTCATCTTGCTCAACTCCATCTTCCCCAAATCCAGGTTCCTCTTCCCTCTCAGGACCATCCTCATCCTCTATGCCATTGTAAAACTCTTCGATCTCGCTCTCATCCTCCACATCTAAGCTCTGACTATGACACGAACCACTTTCACTACTACTACCACAAGAGCTAGAAGATATGATATCATCTTCAGAATCTGAGTACACCTCGGCACCATGGAAAATATAGCGATTTGGTGGTAAAAATAGATACTGAGTACCTGAAAAAGAAGTTCAAAAGTCAATAAAAGGCTAAAATAGGTGGTTCACACAAGATCTTGCGAGACTTCTGGTTAGAAGGTACCTGCGTATGTGTATTTTCAACGGGGAAACGTAACTGACGAATCAAAGTGCACAACTGTCTCACTTGGAAAGCTCAGCATTCCTTCTCCCTCCGACACAAGAGAGCGTTTAAACGTTAATGTTCAGTGCCTTTTTTCATTGGTCTGTGTATTCACACCCAGATTTCCACTGCTTGTAACGGAACTGGAACCCACTGCACAGAGTATTAGGCAAACTTTAAAAATGGCCTTTGCTTTGGCAGGTTGTAATTTAATACCTGATTCTTCATCCCCACTGCCTGCCTAGTGTGGTAACTCCATACAGCAGTTCAGAGACTGCACCCTGGAAGGCCGCCTTGGAAAGTCTGCCATCTCCTTTAAAGTGTGCCTGGCTCCAGCTGTGAGATTGGCTTTTCAACTCTTATCGTGACTTCATCTTTCAGTTCTACTGCCATGCACAATGATGACCTAGTGTGACCAGCTTCTTAACACCTAAAGATCAAACTAATTTTTCTGAAAATGCATTTGAAAATGTTAGAAACTGATTTATTGTTGATACCTCCCTTCAGGCTCTTGAACTCTGATCTTTCTAGGGAGTATGTAATCACTGATTTTAAAAACCTGTTAGGAACTACACAATAATTTCCTATCGGCTTCTCCAAAAGAAATAAACAATGCAATAATGGGTTATGTACACCCTTGTCTGAACAAAAGTAGCCACCAAAATGCACTGATTCCCTCAAGGAAACTTGCTGCTTTAAAGTAAGTCCAGAAAAACACGTCAGCCAAAAATACATGCAAAATACTGAAATGAATGAACACTTACCATCCAGCCTTTTGCTAATCTGTTCTTTTGCAGATCTGTTTACCCAGCACTTCTTCAATATTTCATGTTTTTCTTTATTTTCTCCATTGTTAGATCCATTTTCCTTCATTGTTTCAGAGTTCATCAGTTCACTGGTAGGATTTTCAGGGGTTTCCGATGACATCTGTGTGTCCTGAAGCTTTTCCTCAGTGCAGATCCCTTGAGTTTCTGAGGCAGGATCAGAGTTCTCTACCTTACATTCAGCTGCAGGTTCTGAGAACACCACCGAAGTATCTGGTGGAGTCATTCTTCCTGGTGAGCTAGAGTCTTCTGAAACGTTTAAAGGGGTAGGTGGTAGCTCAGATGAGTGCATTTCGAGCTCCTTGTGCGTTCGTGGAGGCTTTTCTGTTATTTCTGAAAGTTTTACTGAGTTGTAGCAAAGTTTTGTATATTCACTACCTAGCCTTTGACATAATTCATTAATAATAACGTCACAGTCTCCAAGAAGCTCCACATCAAAGTGTAGATGAGGCAAAGGCTCCCTATTAATTAAGATCTGAGGCACTTCATGGGGGATGGAACCTATACATAGAAAAGATAATTTAAAGGTAGTTGCTTCGGTTGTACTCTCAGCAGAGTTGTAATGAGAGAGCTTGATTCCTCAGACTTCTCTTCATGCTTTCACTTGCAATCAGACCAAAACAGACAGATCAGGAAGACAAACAAACCTCAAATTTAACAACAGCAGATCGAGGTGCTGTGCCTCCTGTAACATATCCAGACTTCTTTCCCTGCTTTTCCCAGTAAAAAGTGTTCCTCTACCCCATTACTGGGAAACACATGCACAGAAATAGTGACAGCGATGTTTGGTCAAGTGTTAAAAGGATTATTAAAGTTAGTACTATAAGCATTTAGAAGAATGATGTTGATTTTGTGTACTCATTTTATGTACTTAAGCGCATGTGAACAATATACCACTGAGAAAGGATGTCCCCGTAATTAGGGCAAAACATTTCCAGGTACAATATACGCTCTACAGGGTTGCTCAACCCATTTCTGACGTGGAGGCTTCCAAACCCCATGAGTTTGGTAACCTCGCAGACAACCAACTAATGAAATCCAGTTCTAGGGCACAGAAAGAGCAATGGTTTGTGTGGTGAATCCTAACTCTCCAGTCCTTATCAGCCTAAACACCAGGCTCTGCCTTGTACAGTGAGGATGATGTTACTACAAAGGCCATGAATGTGCCGCTGTTCCCAGTTAACAGCAGGAGTGAACACGTGTCCTCCTCAGGCTTACAGGTGAGAGAATTTCTTTAGTACTAGTGAGTCTTGTGCTCAGCAGGGAAATAAATCGCCTCTCATCGTATGTTCTCAGCCTTCCCAAAGGGTACTTTTCTAGCACATGTATTAGTAGAGATTGTTTTCCATATCACTTTTAAAAGGATCCAAAGGGTGACGTGCTATATAATGCCCACTTGGTATCATCTAGTATTAAGTACTGACTGAGACTCCTGATGTACTTCTTTAATTCTACAATTAGGTTAATTCCTTTCTGAATCCTTGAAGTAAATTCCGTAAACACAAGCAGGGAGAGAAATGAATTGAATCTCAGAAGACGGTCACTCGAGTTTTAGGAGCAGTTTTTCAGATTGTCATTTTGTTACCTTGAGATTTGCCTAGAGCATAGAAAAAGTGCTTACAATTTGTTACTTTACTGTGCATTTCAGCTTTATCTAGGCAATCAGTTTTCATCTTAGAAAACTAGATGCTTAATCTAGTTTCTTCACCGAATCAGGCCAAAAGAATTTCTTTGAGCTCTTAACTGAGAATTTAACTTTTGATCCAGATTGTTTGAAGAAAACTACCAGAAATAGTCACTTACTTGGAATCAATGCAACTGGTCTTACTTTCAGTGAAGACCCAATGACAATAAGGAGATCGGCTTCATTTTTGTCATACTTCATGGCGCGATGGAACTGCTCAGGTAAGTTCTCTCCAAAGAACACTATGTCTGGCTTCATGATAGCGAGTGGTTCATCGGGTGGACATCGGGGACATCTAGGTACAACCTGCATTACAACAGCTTCTCTTAAAACAGTGCAAGGCTGCACCCTTGAAAGCCTCAGATTTTAGCAATTCACAGTGACTTATTTTGGCAAAAGACGAGGAAGCTTCAGTGATATTTCCTCGTTTCATTGTTTTTGTGGATACACAGACAAGTACACTTCTTACTCCAGTCTGCAGCAACTGCACACAAATAAAACTACAGCAGGAGTAAAGAGGGAGTCCTCTTAAGTCAAAAGGGAGAAACCACCCAGAGCTACCCATGGTTCTTACCTGGCAACTAAGCCAAAGTCCAGAAGTCATGCTGGGCACCAATGAGTAACTACTTCTATTTAACAGGAATATATTTTGCTTAGTTTAATTGGAGCAAAAACTTAGATTTCATTCTCAGTTTCCAGTATGTGATCTGACCCCTTGACTAATCAATGAGTGGATTGTAGAGCTTTACCTCTCTATTTTCTCCTCCTCCAAAAGAGTAGGTGTGTTACACACATAAAGCAACACAGCCCTGTAGCAGGTGGCTAGCACAAAGCATACAGAAGAACACAGGAAAGAACTTTTCTTTGGTCTACATTTTAAACTTTTCCAATTCCTCCAAAAACAGAGCAGAATCCTTGTTCACTAAAAAGATGTGGATGAGAGTTATGTTTGTGGAGAAGTAGACTCCCTTTACCTCCTGAAACCACAGAGGATTTTCTGATTTCTGGGACCTCTTTCAACTCTTTGCTGTCTTAAGACTTTTTCAGAACGAAGAAAAGGAAGAAGGTGAGCGATACACATATAGACTATTTCAATTACTACTGAGCAATTTTTCTTTCAAATAGTTCCAAGTCTTCTCAGCTGTAGTGTTAAAATTCAATACCCCAGAATAAATCTAAGGAGCTAAATGTATCTGCAATCCTATAGCAGTCATCAAAAGCAAATCAGTGCTATGTAAAGATACAGAGATCTGCATTACCTGCTGTAGTGTGAAAACATAATGAAGGTTGATATTTAAATGCATAACAACTCCCTCTTGTACAGAGAACATGCAGAAAAAATAATACACAACTTTTTAAAGTTTAAATCAAAGTAGTAGTTAATGGATACCTGCAGTAGGACAAAAGACAATGCTTTCCAAATGAGAAAACACCACAAGTACAAGGCCTTTCTCTAGTGTTAAAGGACCTTTCCCAAAAATCTAAGTCTTAAAAGAATCCAATCCTTCTTTGAAGAAAACTTTGCGGAAGGGATGCATAAGAAGCAGTACGGCACAAGAAGAGGAACTGGTATGGAGGAAACCTTCACCAAGTACCCAAGCTAAAGAGCATCTAGTAACCACTGATAAAGGGAGGCCAACTAAAGAATTCCCCAAAGAGGAGCAGATGGGTAGAATGAATCACCACCGTTTTCCTTGGATCTTTACCTATTAGAAAGAGAGCTCATAATACACAAACAGTTTCAGCTTCTCTGAAGCTTTTGACCCTGTTCTCTCTGCTGCTGATGTTAGTAATGCCTTTGCACTTCCCATTGGAAGCTTAAGGAGAGAAAATAATTTGCTCTGTATTAGGAGGAAGACAAAATTTAAGACCTCTAGCTTTTGATTTAAAGAGACCAAGTAATATTAATCCTGATTCCGTCATGTCTCACAGGAAGTCCAAGGACTTGTGATGTAGTGACTCTCTGTAGATCAATGGATGTCCCTATCCAAATCATTTGAGACACTGTAATGAGCCCATAAATGTGTTTCAACACTACGCTACTCACCAGCTGCTCTGCTAATCCTCAGAAAGGTCGTCAGTTAAGGGGGAAGATCTATTCCAAGAGCTGAAATTGATACCAAGAAGTTAACGCTAGGTAATTGGCCACTCAGTTGCCTAGGGTCCTCTTTCCCTCCAGAAGAAGCGCTCCCCCAAAACCCCACCACTGCTGCTGATGTACTTGTCTAATGAAAGAAAAATGGATTTTTTCATTGCCTATTGATGTTATCTGTATAGCAAACCTGAGATTAATAGAGATTACACTGGTTTAAGAATAGCCAAGAACTGGTGCATGTTTTCTACTTCTTGGGCCTTTTCTTCCTAAATTTGAGATCTTACGCTATTTCTTGAAGCTGCCTAAAGTAGCCAAAAGCAAAGTGGTATTTTTCAAAGTGACTGACAGTTGTTTTACTCAGAAGTTCTGAGTGTGATTTGTAACTGCTGCTGCTTCTCATCCAGCAGGATGGTTGCGTACAGCAACCAAGAGAAGCAGTCACACTACAGAGTATGTTATCTTGGAAGTGACAAAAGAATGAAGAGCAGCAGCAAGACATTGGTCATTTTCCAAACAGACTATCTCAAATAATTCTCAGTCTATAATATGTTGAAAGGAAATCCTGGCAGAAAGATGCTAGCTAAACTTCCTCCTTGTGAGGCACTTAGGACCAACAGGGGAGGGACCAGAGCAAAGGAAAGGGGGAATTTTTAGGGAAAACTAGGGGCCTGGGGGCATCTATAGCAACTTCCAAGGAGTGGAGGACAGCACATACTAGAAACTGCACTATCTGTTGGGACCCAGGTGCCAAAAAATTTTTGTGCAGGAGAGCTTGTTAGAGAATAAAGCTGCAGATATGGACAGTGTTTTGTTTCATAAGTACAGGAAAGATTTATTTTGATATCTGAGGAACCAAATTCTATATTCTAGAGATGCAACAGAAAAAGAAACCATATAGCACTCATTTGAGAAATGCAGGCTACAGAATAAAGACAGTGATGGCAAATAGAACATACTATTTTCCTTTAGGTGGAAGGCTATGTTTTCTTTCAATAGCTCTATTTCTCATTGCGTGAAATTGTTTTTGGCAATCAACCATTTTTATTTTGCATTATGAAAATAATTCACTATTACAGCTAGGGGGACTGCCATGGAAAGTGGTACCTGGCAACAGTCATGTTGGGCTGAGGGATGGGGTGTAAAAAGCTCCTTCAGTCTCATCTTGGGAGTAAGAACTCTCTTTGTTCTCATCATGCAGAAGTATAGCTACAGGCTCCTCTCCACTTCCCCAGGCTGCCATTACTGACCACCAGCAGGGATGAGCCACTGGGGCAGAAGTTCACTTCAGCATATGAACACAGAATCATGGAATTATTGTTAGGAAAAGGAGACCTGGCTACTAACAACCAAAACAGAAAATGATAACATGCTTAGTAAGGTTATTTAGAAGGAAGAAAACCTAAACTCCAACCAGCTGGCTTTGAAGATAAAGGAGCAGCAAACATCTGTAAGATAAAAAGTTCTGAAAAACAATATTCTTAATGGCAAAGTGAACCAGATTTCACATTTGGTATTTCAGTGTTACAAAGCTTTAGGCTCAGGAAATTCACATTTCTTAAAGCTTTAACTCAGGCATCATTTCTGAGAGTTCCACTTCATCGAGTTCTATTTCAAATGCAGTACCTGAAAGATTTACATCCCTTTCATGTTTCACATCTAAAGTTGCAGCTGTGGACTCTCAGCATTTGTCAAAATAACAGGCAGGAAAAGAGTCCCCTTCCATTTGTATAAACAAGATCTTTTTGATCAGAGAATCACCATATCTGTTCCTTCAAAAGAAGGGGAAAAAGAGCAAAGAGGGTCTCTCCAAGCCAAAGTTTCATCTGTTCTGACAGGGCAGAATGAACTCCTGCCTTGGCCCTGGGCAACTTCACACCCAGATGTGAGTGGTTCAGAACACAGAAGAGTTCAGAAGTCCTAAAAAGCAACGTCCGACATCTTGTGTTATCCCCTTCCTTGCTCAGACCCCCCTCTGTAATTAGCAATTTCTCCAGGCATCCTCTACTGTTTAAATGTGTTTTTAATGTAGGTAATGTTCAAAGAGCAACCGATGTTATCAATAACTAAGAATGCTTTCTCAGTATGACTGTGAGTTCAGATTAACATAAAACAGGTACAAATTCAGATTTCTACTTACCATGTTAACCTCTACTTTTCCAAGAGGCACCATTAAAAATGGACTCATGGTTTTGTTCTGATTTCTCATTACCTCATTTTTGCTGTATAGTATGAGTATGATTAAGTATACTTTTGAGTATACTTTTAAATACTAGAGGAAGTGCTAAAATAGAGATAGGCACTTTTATGAAATACATGCAAAGATGTGTAGACTTTTGAAAGCAGATCTTTTAAGCAATTCAAGTGTGGTGTTTTGGTTGTGTGTGTTTTGGATTAATTTTTTTTTGAGAAAGAATTACTTATTAGAAAGCTGCAGTGAGTTAAAGTAAATTTTTTACCTGATTGAAAATATCTCCTCGAACAACTTCACAATCAACTTTGTATTTACAGATCAGGCAGGAAGCTGTTGCAAAGGAACCTGGGAAGAAAACCCACACAGTAGAAATAAGGATTTTTCAGTCATTCAGATTTGGTCTTTTTGCCCAAGCTGCTTTGACGCAAAGGCTGTTCTGTTGCAGTGCTATAAAACTCAGACACTGAGCAGTAATGTAAAATTGAGAGAAGATACTTGTACTAAAAGTAGTTCTTCTAGATGTTAATTAGCAGAAATCTTGTATTAGGAGTAGTGATAGATCATGTGCATGTCAACACAAATTATATTGTGTCCTCTCATTACCCCCAACCTGTGCAAGCATATCCAAGTACAGAACAGAACCATCCCTTTTCCTCTTTACACAACTAACAGGAGTGCCAGCAGCTCTGCAAACAGCAGCAGCAGTACAGGAACCCACAGGAGCTCAAGAAACTGTAGGGCAAACTAAGAAAATGCATTAGTAAAGACTTCATTACCGGCAACTAAGTAGCAGCAATCTTCCTTTCCCCAGAAGGGAGAGGCTACAGCTCTACCGTTCAAATAGAAATCCTGCTCTGAACTTGGTGTCCAGCTTAGCTATTGTGGTTATTAGTTGGCAAGATGGTTGCTCCATCCCGCGACTTGGTAGCTCTAACTGGCTTGTTTCTGAAGCAGCTGAAGGTGATGCCCGAGTATCTGGTAGAGCATTCATGCATCCATCTGTCTAAAGGGAAGGCTTATCAGGCAGCTAACACACGTGAAAATGCAGAGTGTGAAGTCATTGTGCAAACTATAGTGGCCTTTCGGTGCATGTGTGTTCAGGAAGGATAGCCCTACAAGGTCTTTTACCTGGGGAAAGAATAATGCTAAAGTTGACAGAATACTGAAGAATAGAGTAGGAAAATTGACAGATTAGCTTCTAAAATTGACAGATTAGCTTCTAACAAGAGGTAAAAAAACCCCCAGACTGAGGATCTATGACCTTGCACTGGAATGTGTCACTTACACAATAAAAGTCTGGAGCTCTCTAATTTCTAATGGTGCTACAAGAGCATAAGAAAGCCCCGAGTAAGGTACAAGAAGGCACAAAAGTTTCTCTTCAAAAAGAAACTTGTAGAAAGATAACAATTAAGTTGTTGAAAGCTTAGTAGAAGCTAGGAACAGCTAAAAACTACTGGTACCAAAACTTTATCTGGAGTATTATTTTGAGCCCCTGCCTCTTATGATTCAGCTACAGCAATAGCAAGGTCTCATTCTAGTCGTCTATAGCAATAGCCATTTTAAATTCAGAAAATGCATCTAAAATACAGTAGTTTAAATAGTAACAACTTTGCTGTAGGCCTGCAGCGCAAAATGGGTTCAAAAGTTCATATATGAACTCAACAAATCATGACAAGGTTTCTTGTCATTGAGTACACTCATAACTTGCCATTGCCACAGCTAGGCAAAAAAAAAAAAAAAATCAGAATAAATATAGCAGTCTGAACTCTTATATAAGAGTTTCAGTTTCTCTTTAGCCACTACCATTAGTTAACTAGCATTTGTTAAAGAGCAGCATCTGTACATCAGATAAAGCTTTATGCGCTCAAAACAACCTTTGCTAGTTTCTGAAAGCCTGTTTTTAAAAATCTTTTTAATTTAAAATCAACTTGTACAACATATATACTAAAGATGGTGTGAAATCAAATTACTGTAGTGTGCAACAGAAAAAAATGGGAAGCTTGAGTGTGGTAGTGATGTGCAAAAACACAACCATGTAAGAAATGAATGGTAAGTACCTCAATGAAAAAAAAAAATAAAGTCACACTAAGTGCAAATGGAAACTAGCATTAAATTTGGGTTACTTGACAGGTAGGATTCTACAGTGTGCTGTTTGGTCACACCAAGACAGAGCACCATGTTTGCTCTGTCTGAAAAAAAGAAACTTGATAATCTGGCACCACAGATAAGGAAATCAAGTGAGTTTGGTCCCTGGAACAGTGGAATTGGACAAATAGATCTTACAAACATGCCAACACTGCTTTTAAATGTTTTGCTTGATCCAAATGTGCACTTCCAAGAACTAATGTTCTGTGTCTTTTCCTTAAAAATGAATACTTGGACTTTTAGCTTCACATTTGCAAGTCCTTGGAAATGGAAAGCATATCAAGCAATTAAGAGGTTCCACTTAATTTGGTATCATAATTACAGAATGTGCATGATACTGAAGGTGTAACAAGATGATTTTCAGTTTAAGTGAGCTGGTGATTAATCCACAATATTTTATTCAGGAGGTAAAGCCACTGAAATGTCAGGATACTTAAAGATTTCAATGGAATACAACCTAAATAATCATAAAACAGCCAAACTCCATTTAACTGATAGACAGTGAGAGGGACCTAAGAAATGACTGATTTCCACACTGTGTTCTCATATATGAGTATAAAGCACCACCAAATAAATTGCAAAAGTGAATGTCTAAGCTTGTGCAAACAGGGCGTGGATCTTCACTCGTACAGAAATTTCAAGTGTGGTTTCTGAAAGAAGTATTTCTTCTGGAAATGCTTCTGATTTGAATACTTAAGCTACCTTAAAAAGTATTCAACATTATTTTAAAAGCAGAGTATTTATAGCCGAGAGAGAGAACATCTTTGTTTCGCTGGGACAGAATCCCAGGCTGGCTGTGGTCTGCAGGCTGTTAGCAGTTTGGAGTCAGGCAGAGCAGCTGACTCAAGTTGAGTACAGGTGGATCCCATGCCACAAACATCATGCTCAGTAGAAAGGGGGAAGTTTGCTGGGGACAGAAAAATTTCCTGCTTGAGCTCCCTGTGTTTCTATTCAGCCTTCTCCTCATCTCTGGAGAGACTCCCTTGCCATACTGCTCCTGAGGGCTGCTTTCCTGGTTGACATGACTGCAGTACATTCACTGGGCTAAGTATAACTTTGTTTATTTTATATTGGTAGTAGTTTGGGTGTTTTATTATTATATCTCTTTTCATTTCAACCTATGGGCCTCCTCTCCTTTTCCCAAACCCCCTTGTAGGCTGGGGAGGGGTCATTAGGTAAGAGAGCAACTGCCATAGTTTAGCTCCTAGAGGCTGAATGTAGACAGATAACCAATTAAAAAAAAAAATCCAGTAGTGATAACCTTGTCACATACACCAGTAAAAAAATCATTCCTACATATAAAATAAGAAAAGTGAAACTAAAACCACTAACCATGGCACTGTATTATCCTTTGGATTCCTGCGACCTGTTCCAGCGTGTCTATATTCTGTGTATAGTTGCGAAGTAGTTTTCCTTCTTTATCCATCAAAGCTATGAACCTGTGACAGAGAGATGGCTGGAATTGTCCTGGATAGATTTCCTAGGGAATTCAGAATTACATTAGAAAGTGTAAATGGATACACAATGTCTTTGTTCCAACTGCAGCAATTCACACAGAGCTAAGTGTTATCAGTAGTGATATGTAATGATTACGTCAGCAGTTAATATTGTCACTCCCTTTGCATTCTGCCATTTCTCTTGGATCCAGCTCCTTTCAGTAGCTGAGCTTCTGGTCACATCAGGATGAACTGCTGCATACAAGCTGGCAATTTGTCCTTCACGCAGCAAAAAAACTGTATTTTTTTTCTTGGTTTGTTGGGGTTTTTTGAGAGTTATGCAATAGGAAAGCTTTTTTTTCCCTTTGCAAGCGTCAAGTAACCTCAGTATTTATGATTAGAATCATATATGGTTTAACTGCAGGCTGACAAAATTTCATGAGTAACTTGGATTCTGGAATTTTGGTTTGGGATAAGCAGTTTTTACTCCTCAACATTATCAGTGGCCATTCCTAGAAGATGGAAACCCAGAAAGCAGAATGGCATTGGGTAGAAAAGAGAAGACAGGTGGTACTTGAAGCAGCTTTGCCAATTTAGCCAGCTACAGCAGTCATCAAGTTAAAACCATATGGCTTAGCAGAGCAATTCCACTGTGCCTGAGGGATGCTGAGCCCTTCCATTAGATCATGGTAGAGAAGCTAGGTGTATTCAAAGAGCATATAAGAAAAAGGGTAGGTGCTTCTGTAAAATGACCTGATGTTTGCTCCCAGTGAACAAGGAACCCGCCAAAAGGAAAAATTAAATGTGGCTACCCAGGTGAAAGCTTCATATTAGGAACCTCTGTCTAGAGTTGACCACCCCAGGTGGTACCTCTTGTTGCTGGGTGACAAGGAGGGCAGCAGCACCACCACTTTGTTGCTCAGGAGCACTTATTTAGGGGAGGAGTTTGAATTCCAGATCCTCTGCTCTCCAGTCACTCACCACTCAACAGCAGCTGGACTGGAATCTCACCTGGGCAAGTGAGGTGTTTTTACAGAAGAAGTGCAAGAGTCACTGGCCAGAAGAAAGTTAGAAAGAAGGAGGCTGCTGCCTACCTTATGAGTAGATACTTAAAGCTGAACCAAAAGTTCTAGTGCAAGAGTGAACTGTTAAACTTACTTAGATGACAGCTCTGCCTTCAGCTACTATACAGCCTAAGTATTAACAAACAGGAGACTTTTTGAAAGCATTTGGGTTCCCTGAAATATTTGATTACTCATAATTCTGAAGCTACGTGGGTCTTTGGAGCTAAACTGCAGCAATGATGAATGATTGCTCATGGTGCAGAGTCCCTAGATTGTGACACCATCATAATGAGATATTCATATGGTTCTAAAAGCTTTTATGTCTTGGTCTGAAGAAGCAGGACATGTTCTGCCACTGAGCACTGCCCATTTATTTGTTTGTCCTTTGTCCCTAGAACGAAAGGAACTTAAGATTTCATGGAATAAGAAATCAATATTCTGAGCTGGTAAACAGAAAAGGAAGAGGAGAAATTATTTTAGTAATAAAGTGTCAGCCAAATAAGATTTGGATTATTCTAGTAAAACCTGTGTATGGAGAGGCTTCAAGTAAGTTGGGTTTTTTGTTTGCTTTTTTCTTCCTCTAAATATTCCAAACCAAAGGAACTGGGTATACCCATGAACACCAAAATATGTTAGTATCAGGACAGGAGGCTTTCAGAGAAATCCAAGCAGCTGAAGAATGCACTGAGATTTGTTTTCTAATATATATAACATAATCTAAATTCTGAGTAAAAGGAAGAGTGAGCAGAACGTACTGATGGATTTTTCACAAGTCCTTACTGGTCCTGTAGTAATTCTTATAATATTTTGGGTTTGATATTTTTGTATCAAGGAAATTCCAAACAAAATGCGAGGGTTTTTTTTTTTGTTTTGTTTCTACGTATGTCTGCAGCTTCTACAATTTCTTGTTTCATAGATGTGCTCTCTTTTTAAACTGTTTAATATCACTACCATCTTAAAAAAAATGTTGTGCTCTCCCTTTTAAGCAAACATAGTCCCTGCAAAAAGGCTTTATTTGCTAAGATGTAAAGATCCTTGTGACAGCTATATCAAAACCTGAAAGAAAACCAAACTTTTTAGTGCATGAAACTGTTTTAGTCCTCTTTACTGTAAATACAGTGATAAAATGTGAATGCACTATATGACATTCAAGAGCCACAGCATCTCCAATCGAAACACAGCTTTCCACATTACTCACATACTGGCCAGAAGACTCCCAACAGTCTTTTGTTTATTGGAGATAATAACAGCAGCTAAGATTACTGAGGTTTGACCAAATAACTACAAGTTTTTATTTATCTTCCTGAAATTAGAGACATCATCTAGAATTGTATATATGATAAAAATCTTAAAAGTAGTCTAATTATTTGTCATCAGGCTAATATGTGGTTGCATACAATGACTGCAGTAACACTGAGGACACAGAATTGATATATTGCGAAGACCAGCCCGAGGAGGGAGTTGTGATGCCACTGAATAAGGGCTCACGTTCAAGTCAAGTCAATATATGAACATATTTTTCTATCTTGATTATAAAAAAAAAAAAGACAAAGATAGCATTTTGTTAACAGATTAGTTTTATATCTGATTTATGCATTTTAATATTATCTGTCTTTACTGACCAAAATAAGAACTGTTGGAAAACCATACCTTTGCAAACTTAAAAAATGGCCTGGGATCCTTTCTGAAGTATTCTATATCAAACATTGCTTGCGGATCTGGAAGGTCTGGGAAGTCTACAGCAAGGCGTGCATAGATGCCATCTCTTGATCTAAAGTCAGGTATTCCACAAGACACAGACACCTGAAATATATGTTTGCAATCTGAAATAAGTGAAACTACATACTTGGCCATAAAGATTTGCTATGATACAAACCACAGTTCTGTAGGCTTAGAGACATTAAGAACAAAACCAGTCTGGGTTCTCTGTATTTATTTTTTTCTTTTTT
>JANHGN010018317.1:52211-70850 GCA_024605025.1 Megaceryle maxima
AAACCACAGTTCTGTAGGCTTAGAGACATTAAGAACAAAACCAGTCTGGGTTCTCTGTATTTATTTTTTTCTTTTTTCTTTTTTTTTTTTTTGACCACTCTAACAATTCCCAAATCACAAGCAGGAGAAACAGCACAGAAACAAAATTTGACAACTGAATAGAAAAACCCTTTAGTACAATCTGTACAGGCAGTAATAGGACACCAGAACTTTTACTACTGGAAGTTTTGTAAGAAATGAACAAAAAATTAAGATACTGTATTAAATTTGATTAAGTGTTCATCGATTTGCCAAGTTAGGCTTGGACATGGTGATTTTTTTTTTTTCCGTGCTAACAGAGTAACAGAATATATACTTTTGATAAACAAACCCCTTTTCATAAATGCTGCTTATCAAATCATTTTTGCAGGAAATACAGAATAAATTTGTTTCAGATTACCCCAAAATACTATGGGAGGAGCAGAAACAAGTGTGACAGATTATAGGAAGATTGGGTAACAGAAGTAGTGCTTCTCTGACCAGCTGATTTGCATTATTCATCTTTTATGAATGGTGTCACACCCTCTGTGTGTGAACAGAAGCAAAAAATGATCAGCTTTGGTATCGTGATCTGGTACTTGGATATAAGGCTGCAAATGTACAATAGTTTAAAAATGTTCTTTGGGAAAACAGTGAATTATCTTATTACCATCTTAGAGCAGCACGTGTTGGAAGTAAGATTCAGTCTACTGAAATCTAATCAAAGTCTCCTTACAATCCTCCCCTCCCAACATTTTTTTCCCCCCCTCCTTTTTGAGCCCTATCCTTCCAGTCCCCCTAGCCCCATCAGGTATTTTAAGATGTTTTGTTCCAAAAATCATGACTTTTGTTTCAAATGAAAAAATGACTAAGATAGAAAATGTTCTGGCATAGGTAGATGTGATCTTGTTCCATAACTGTTTTGCACAGAATCAACTGTTTAAGAGTTTTAAGGTGTATGAATATTCTCTTACAAGAGAGATTTTGTAATTTCCAACTTAAGCTCTGGTCTTGCAGTGTGCAATGTTCTAGGACAGCTGCGCCTCCTCTTCCCATCTAGCACAATTATTTGACTACAAACATTGTGAGGGTCTCATCACCTGCATGCTGTAAATCACTGGCTAAGTATTTAGCAACCATCTGTACATTCTCTGAGTGTCGTTGCAGCAATACGTACCCCAGCTCCAGTCAAGACCATTATTTTTTTGCACTCTTGTAAAAGTTTCACAGCATCATCAATAGTATTAATATCTTTTCGCTTTTTTCTTTTTGGTGGTTCTGAAAGAATGTTTATAACAATTTGCCACAGTGTCATATCATCCAGTTCAGGTGGAGGGATTGTTTCTGGTAGCAGGTCTTTCAGAATTGTCCGTGGGTCTGTACCTAACATAAGATGCTGCTGAACAAAAGTGTACGGACCTAAAAAAAGAAAAAGTAAATGAAGTCAAGTATTTCAGATTATGATGATCCCTTTTATTAACGCTTGCTACTACAACTTTATTAATCCAGTTTGATGCTTCATTTGTCAAATGCCCTGTATGTTTTGGTCTAAAATCTGAAGTGATAGTTTAGCTAAGACTTTTTAACTTTATTACTTTACAGTAACCCATGAAGGATTTCATTGAAAGTTAGCCAAGAGAGAAATCCCAGTTCATAGCCAACTTGATGGCTGTTAGGAGGTGCACTTATTTAGCAACAAGATTTTCACAATGTATCTCCATTTTATGGCTTCATTTGTATTTTTCCAATATTTTGTAAGGTATTTACAGTAGTTAAGTTAGAGACAACAAACATATGTATATTTTCCAGTCATATTATAAAACCACTCTAAAGAGACCAATAGAGCACATCAATCCACGAATTTTGTTGTTCCTTTAGTTGTCTACCACTAGTGGTTTCGGACACGATCTCCCGAAGCCATCAAATCAGTCTTTCAAGAAACACTTCATATTAGAGCAATAGATGAAAAATAGGTAAATCTTAAGATGCTACATGGACTAAGAGGACCCAAATAGCTTTCACTAGTTACAATTCATACAAAGAAAACAAGCATTACATGTATTTACCCAAAAGGTACTAAAAGTGATCCTGTAATGAGGGATGAGCACAGACAACGTCTGGTCAGAATTTAAGTGGAATACTGTGTTGTTATAATGTTTCTTGCTGTTATTATCATAATAGTAGCAAAATGAATGCTGTGGTATTATCACACCTGTGTAAGACAAAAGACCTCAAGTCCGTCCCAACGTCAGGGCATCCTGAAAGTCACCATGCCACAGAAATCATTAGTGAGCAGTTATCTTCCCTCTGTGAGAGGCAAGAACTTCTTACCGAGTTCCTATCTGCCATACCTAACTTATCTGTTGCTAATATGCAATGTATAGGCAGACTAAGATCCCCACACTGATGTAACACTTAGGACAGCGAGCCCTACAAATGGGCTAAAATCATACAAGAATCATCATCTTGTTCTTTAAAGAATTAATACTAAGTAAATAGGCTGGAAGTATGCCATAAATCTCTTCAGTTTAGTGAGTCTGTGCATACGCTTTTAATACGGATCAGGGCAGGACTTCTACAAAAAAACCAAAGGCATTGACAAATTTAATTGAAATACAGCAAGTTCAGAGAGGGTCCTCTTTAAACTCCTTAAGTAACATACAGAATACAGTCAACTCTAAGCTGCTCAAAAGCAGTAACTGCCACTTATTTTAACAGAAAAAAAATAATTTGAAGACTGTGAAGAAATAAGTAACTTTCCAAAGGCAAACAGCATCTAAGAACATTATATAGGCTTCTACCTATACGTGGTCTTGGGGTCCAATCACTAGAACTTGCATGTGAGGCTCTGTCATCTTCATCACTGTCACAGGAGTGAAAACCATTGGCTATGATTTCATCACTAAAAAGGAAGTTATCTGCAAGACAGCACAAGGATGGGTTATGCTTGAGCCAAGTGGCACATATATTTAAATAGATCACAAAACCTAAAATTGTGTATTTTTAAATTCAATTGCAATGAATTACAAATAGGCAGCTTTGTCACTTAGACATAGAAAACTTCTACTATTTTTAAGTTTATAGATAGGCTTTCAAGCCTTCAATAGATTTGCTATCACAATACAGGGCTTCCGTGAGCTTTGTGTTGACTTTAGTGAAATTTTCATTCTCTTAAGCCTTGGGCATTAAGCATTTTTGTATCTTAAAAAAAAAAAAAAAAGCCACATTATAATTAAAATTCCTTCCTCTTACATTTCTCGCTTCATTCAGCTCACTTGAGGAAGATAAAGTGAAAATGTCACCATTTATAGACAATATTTGACTGGGTTTGAAGGGCACAGCATTTTAGAAGAGCCCCACAAATGTACATTTGGATACAGCTAAGTTACAGAGTTGCCTTAAGCTGTTGTCTTGCACTTGAGCCGCAACAGTTGAATGACAGGCACACTTCTCCCATATTTCAGTCATGAGAGAAAATGTGCTGCCTTGAACCACCTTAACTGAATTTGTCTCATTCATTTTCCCCTGCAGCTGGGTTTGGCTTCAAGTGCCACACAGTTTCTCAGCTTGTGGCCTCAAGCCAAAGTAACTCAATCCAACTTCATCACTTATCTGGATGGACTTCAAAGACCAAGATACCTGTCATACAGCATGCATTGCTAGGCCAATAACTAAGGGGAAATCTAAATTGTGACTTGAGCTGCCTTTTTTTTTTTTTTTTAATTGGCTTTATTAGAAATAGCCACAGAAACTTTAGCTTAATTTCTTAAAAATCTAAGACTATGGAGAAAGAAGAATAAGTTTCAGTCAGGCTCTCTCAAGCAAAGAATCACTACAATAGGTTTTCATCTCTACTTGAATAAGTCCCTACAATATTGTAGCTGTTACTTCACTTTACACTTAAATAAAGACCACCACAAAATACCATCAGTTTTTATTCAGAGATTGTGTCATCCTGTTCTTTCCCTCATTGGTATAAGTCCTTTATTCTGATTAGAAAGAGGTGGAGGACAAATTTGGTTATTGTGCTTGCTGTCTGGTTCCTTTGAGACCAGAGGTGATTACTGGCATTATTTCTTATTACTAATCTACGTATTTACAGCATTTCACTCCCATCTCATTATGCATGAAGTCAGTGAACAGGTTATGCAAAAAGCATTAGGAAGAAAGTTTAGTACACTTGTAAAGTGCAAGTTTTACTAAAATAATCTGTCTACTGTATAAAGAATCAAAGCATCCGTTGTTAAAGGCGCATCGTATACAGGTCACATTGTAGTCTTAAATGAAGCACTGTGACAGACGCAAGCAGGCTAAAATAAATAACAGTTAAAATTGTATCACCCCCCCATGTATTTGTTCTATTCCTCAAAGAACTAAAGGCAACACTTGCCAGAAGTAAGCAAAACGTGCCTGAGGAGCTGAGTAACTTGAGCAAAAAGGCTTCATATAAGGCTCTGGTAAGAAAATTAACTTTACTCTTGTGCTGTTCCAATGAAGTTCTAAATACTGAGGCTCTTCCAAGCTTCTCATAGAGCTCTGTTCCCTTTTGGGTTGCTTTTGCACAGGCAGAAATTTTCTGTTGAGTTTTACTAGGTATTTAAAGGTAAAATATATTTAACTGAATTCCAGGATAAAATGTAAAGACTTTACTGGCAGAATTAAGTCATTATCTTTTTTTTGGTTTTTAAGGTAGCTTAAGAACCCCAACGAACAACAACAAGAAAACCCTAAACCATGTTTCGATAATGCAAGGCAAGGTACTTTCACAGTGATGCTGAAAAGAACTTTAGAAGATCAGTTTAGTTTTGTGCTGCAGTCACTGAAATCTTAACCAAGACGGTAACTTCAAGTTAATTACAGAACTGGTCAAGACTGCTGCTCCTGTGCAAGTTTCCAAGAAACAAGAATAAAATCATTATCGCAGCAGCAAATGGCAAAAGGGAACACGGCTGTAATTATTCATTTTTAATAGCCAGTTGCCAGCAAGAGAGCAAAAATAAACGTTTCCAGAAATGAGAGTCGACTCCATCTCTTTCTCTACGAAGCCCAGCACAAGAAACAGGCTATGACAAGGACCGATGAGAATAAGAATCGATTTGGTTTAGAAAAATGGATGCAGCAGCTCGCCCGAGCGCGCTCAACGCGCGGCAAAGACGACGAGAGGAGCTCAGCGTGCATTCGGCGGCCGCCCCTGCGCAGAGCACCCCCTAAGTCGCGGCTCTCTCTCCCCAGGGCCGGCCCCGGCCCGCGGCAGGTGAACATCGAGCCTGCCCATCAGGGGCTATCGCCAGACGGGAGAGCCGGAGCGGCTGCCGCAGTGACGGACCCGCCGCAAGGGCCGGTGTGGAGCCGGCCCCGAGTGCCCGCGCAGGGAGGAACGAGCCCGCGGCGGCCGCGCGGCTGCGAGGGAGCGGCCCGCGGCCTGCCCCGGCGGGCCGAGCGCAGGAAAGGAGGGATGGGGTCCTCACCGGGATGCAGGGCCGGCGCCTCGGCCGCCCCGTTTGAACACTGCGCCCGCCTGCAGCCAATGGCCGCCTCCGCCGCGTCTTCGCCGGGCGCCGCCTCCGCCCCCTCCCCCCGGCCCCGCTGCCGCGGAGGCGGCTCCACCCGGGGCAGGCCCCGCAGCCCGGCCCTATTTTCCGAGCCGCTCCAGGCCACCGCCGCTTCTTCGTCCTCCTCTTCGGACGCCCGACCGCTGGCGCCATCGGCGCTCACGGCCGCCGCCGCGCCAGGCAGCTCCGCCGCAAGGGCGGCGGGCGGCGGCCCTGCAGCCCGATCCGGGCGTTGGGCGGGCGCCGCACCCCGCCCGCAGCCGCCGTCTTCCGAGTCCAGGCGCTGTCGCTTCGGAGCGGGCTCGGCGCTGTCGGCCGCGCCGCCAGGGCCGCCGTCGCGCGAACGGAGGAGCGGAGTCTCCTCGTCCGCCATCTTGGAGCAGCAACCGCCGCCCCCCTTGCGCCCGGCGCAGCGCGCAGCAGCGCCTCCGCCGCGGCCCCCTCCCCCACCCCTAGGGAGCGATTTAAACTCGGCACGTGACCGCGCCACCGCCCACGCGAGCGCCCGCCCCGCGCAGGCAGCAACAACAAACCGGGTCACGTGAGGGGGGAGAAAGCGGAGGCGGCGGTGCTGCGGCTGTCACGTGACGATCATGCCGGCCTGCCCGCGCGTACGCTCGTGCGTCATGGCGGTTTCTGGTCACGTGGCCGCGTCAAGCCGCGCGGGCCTCGCGGGGGGGGGGAGCGTAGAGCTGCCGAGCGGGCCCGGTGGCTACCTCGGGCTTCTCCTCGCTGCCGCGTCTCGGGGTGGCTGCCTACGGCGGGTTGCGGGAGCCCCGTCCCTGCGGAGTTTGACCATCGTGCCCGCCTCTTCCCTCTCGCTCACCCCGTAGCCAGCTCCTCCGCCGCGACGCTCCTGACGAATGGCGGCTCCTGGTGTCTTGTGTTCCTCTAGTGACGAGCTCCGTGAGGGATGCTGGGGCCTCTCCGCCGTTGTGTTCACGGTATCAGATAGAGAGGGCATCTTCCCGAGGAGCAAACAATGCTGCCCGGCCCAGGCTTCGCGTTGCAGATGCCCGTTGTGGCGTTGCCATGTCTCTGTCCCTCTGTACGGCACCTGCCGAGGCCAGCGTGCCAGGGGTAGCTCGGCCGAGTATCCCGGTGAGCTCCCTGGCCGGTCAGGCGGCGTTACCGAGAGGTTGCAGGCGGCCCTTCGCGTTCTGTAAACAGAGCTGAGGAGAAGAGAAATACTGCGAGGACGACAGCTTCTGCTGGGGACGGCGTTGCGCCCGCTGACTGCCTGGGAGACGCTTTGCGCCCGCAGGCTGAGGTTTTGGTAGGGATTCCTAAAATGTATTGATCGCACGTGAACTCCTGAACTACAGGATGGTTTGATGGGGGCGTTGGTTGGTTCAGCACCCGTCACAAGAACGGCTAATTTCAGAATGAAGCCTGCGTAGCGTAGGAGAGATCTGGTGGCAAACTGCAAGAATTAGTGTTCACTCTGAGGAGACTCAGCTTCATTCTTCGCGTTAGCCCTCCTAGCTGAGATGTGCACAGACAGTAGCAGTGGTCACCAGTGGTTTTTCAGTTGCCTCCTACTATGTAAATTGTAGAGACAATGTTTAGTGGCTGTCCTCCATGCTGAACTGTAGACCATCACTGTATAGTAAATAGGGTGGTACAGTGTGTGGGCTTTCCTAGAGGTAGTGTCTCTTCCTACTGGGACATTTTGTCTGGATAGAACTTGGCCGCTTTGCTGGGACTTTTGCCGACATCATATTTTGATCTAAAATTATTGGATATAAATTTAAATATTATTTTCTTTAATGTTTTTACTGCCTAGCATCATAAAACTATTTGCATAATAGTTTTAGTGAATTTGATGCCTCTGAAGCTGTAAGTTTAGTGGCAAGACCAGGATTAGACAGGTAGAGTTTCTCCCTTGCAGGCCTTTATAACAACAACTTCTTATGAACTTTGGGTTAAATTTGTTGATATACATTTTGTTTTGTTCTGGCTTTTTTTCTTCAAAGGGATTATTTAACAGGTAACTGACTTTATAGGTGGCATATCTATTTGTAGGGGGGATTTTTCTTTTTTCCTCTATCTTTTTTGGGTGTTAACCACCTCCCAAAAAGATGTACATAGCAATTCTTACGCTACCTAGATCTCAAAAACAATTTATGAAGCAAACATACTCATCAGAACAATTTTTTATTCTGTGCAAACTTCTATGTAAGCATCCTTTTCCCTTAGTGAAACAGAGGCAACATTCAGATTTCTTAAAAAGCATGTGCAAGATGCTTTTATTGGCATATATAGGAGATTTGTGGCTTTAATATTGTTTGGGTTGGTTTGTTTGGTTTTTTTTTTAGTGCTTATTCACCTGAAGACTGAATTCTAAAGAAGAAAACTTGTGATAGGGGTGTATGAGCTGAAGCTTTCTGTGAAGGTACTGGTGAGGAAATGATTTAGGATCCAAAAGCTGTCTAATACTGCAAGCATTTCTGCCTGTTAGCCGTGATGTTGCAGTAGGCACCCCTAAATCGGGAACTCACTGTGGTAGTGCTTAGGTCCTCCTCTTTCTGCAACATGGATGGAGCATGAAATGCAAAATTCATTTGACTTCTGTTGTGCCTTAAACTTCCTGAAAATGTATAATCTGCCCTCAGGAAGCAGAACAGCAATAGGCAGTTCAGAAGAGCTGGTATTGGAAGACTGGATGTATTTTATGGGGGGACGGGGGGACAGGGCACCAAGAAAATCGAGATTTCCAGATGTTTCTGATTTATTTAAAGGGCCATTTATGACTTTTTATGAGTAAATGGTAAACATCCTGTTATACTGAAACAGAACTTAGCTTCAGTCATGACTCTCAACAAGCAAAATTGATGATAGTGTGTTAGGAATGAAATGTTTTGTTTGTGATTGGGTACAGAGAACAAATAGGAGATTTCCTCACTTTCAGTGCTGTTTGTACGTTCTGGGCAACACTAACCAAAATGTGTAGACATGTAAGCTGTGCCCTCTCCTGTGCTCTCATTCTCTTTCAAATAAAGTTTATGTCCTGAAAGCAGTATGTGTATTTTTTCTGTGTATTATATACAGGTTCTCTTGCTCTTCCTTTTTTGATGATGCTTTGCTCTGTGACTTTTCCCACTGAAGTCAATAGAAACAGTCCCATGTGGTATGGGACCCTTTGTGCTGGAAATCTCGGGGGGGGGGGGGACATGGGACAGGGAGGATGGGGACGACACACACACAAGTAAGGTCACTGCTGCACTTTGGCTCAAAGCCCTTGTTTATTTGATCTGAACAGGCAGGAGTATAGTAGGACCAAAGCTTCAGAAAGCAAATTTCCTGTGAACAAGCAGCTTGCAAGTCACAGGGTTTTGTTGTCCAAATCCAAACCTTTTTTTACACTTTATACAAAGTTCACTTTGCAGCACAGAAATAGCCTCTGAAAGCTGGAGGGGAAACAGGGGTAAAGAGCCTTCCCTTTCACCTTATGCAAATATGCAAGGAGTACTTGGACAGGGAGAGTATGTCAGGAGTGCTCTTGGGAAGAGGCACAGCTGTTTGTTTTTTATCCTCCCCCAAAGTACAACCTATTTAAATATTTACATGATCCCTTGCTAAAAGGCTTTCTTCTCTTTCCTATACTTTTCTGGTTTAAGTTATCAGTGGGGGAGAGGGAGAGATTTATAATTGCCGATTTTTCCATTTCGAAAAAGTGTATCTACTGTTTTATTTAGTCAGAGAAATATGGTACTAGTGGGTTTTTTTTAAAGATTTAAATGGTTTCACAGAGAGTTGTGCTTTGCTGTTTAATATTCTTGCTGCTTCTCGGGTGCTTTATGTATTTTATAATCTTAATAGGCTATCTGAACATACAGTAAAACCAGGATATTTCAGACAGTCCAACCTTGCAGAGAAAGCAGTAGAACACTAATATGTAGATAATTTCAAAAGATTAATAACAGAGATAATAAAGCACTCGTAAAGGTAGGAATTACATATTCAGTATTTTATAAATGGTCCTGACTGGCTGCTAGGTCCTTCATTCATTAACACATCCCTGTTCTAGCCTTGGTCACACCCTGCGTACCTCTTCTTCGTAGACTCTCCTACTAGGACACTGCATCTAAACTTCTGGAACTATTCCAAGCATCTGTTTTTAAGTGTTAGTTTAAAGAATCTGTAATACTTAATGACATGAAACATTTTGGATTACGAAGCTCTTGTAGGGATAGGAAAAGTAAAAATAGAGCTCCTTAGGTTCCAGAGGAAAGACTTCAGCAAGTTGTCAGCATCACACCTAGGAAGTAATCTTTCTGCAGCAGTAGATCGTAGGAGGCACTACAGTCAAACATGCCTGCGGTCTTTGTTAGACTGAGGCCTCAATCAGTAATCAAAATTAAAGGCATTTGACTTCAATGTAAGATCAGTTTTGCAAGGAATCTGTTTTGCATGCAACATAGACCTTTGAGACACAATGTGAAAATAATTCCGCTTGAGAAAGTCTCAATTTGATAGTAGACAGTAAGTATTTCACATTGTCTTTTCATGGTCTTAATTTTGTCAGACATGCAACTGATGTAGAAGAATGGTTTGGTTTTGAAGAGTAGTATGTGTCTACTCTAAGCCTTCAAAGAATAAAGATCCACCCTTTTCTGTTGAACAGACAGAACTGTGCCTTACAGGACTCTGAGAGGTTTTGGCAAGCTAGGTACTTCGTTCTAAAAAGCTCGCAGCCTCCAGGGCTGCTAAGTTGTTATTTCAGAAGGCACCCTTTCTCTTCTCTCTAATTACCCATGTAATCTCCTTGGCAAAGGTCGGCAAAAGTCACAATTAAAAATTATGCAGAAAATTTATTTCAGTATACTTGGAGAAGCATAGCAGGTGCAGGAAAGCATTTAAGTAGGTGCCTGATATTAAATGGCTATGCATGATCCAAATCTCAAATACAGCTCGATTTTTAGTTACTATCCAGAACTCTTCAGTCCCACGGTTTAGTGTTGACATGACTTTGGCAACTACAAATCCCAGGGAGCATTGCCATCCGCAGGTCTGTGCAACCGGATTGGCATCCTGCAGGAACCAATGGCAGGCAGAGAGCTCCAGAAAATACAAGTGTGTGTCAGCCGTCAGTGTTAAAAAGCACTGGAGAGAGCTGGAGACCTGAGTGGAAATTGCCTCTTTACCAGTCTTCTTTTAAAGCTTTGTGTGAGCTTTGTATTGAGGTTGTATCTCACACCCTTTGTGCTTTGGCTTGAAAGAGCCCGCTGGACTAGTCCGGATGGATGCAATTCTCAGCTGCAGACCGGAGGAGTTGGAGGATTACTACAACTTGCTAGGATGTGATGAACTATCTACGGTAAGAGCCTTGCCTACCTGCCCTCCAGGTTAATAACATATTGAATGTGCTTGTCTAGCTGCTGTGGGGATTTGAAGTTGTTTATCTCTTACAGGCAGGACTATTTGAAACGCATTGTGAACCTTCTTTCTCTCCACTTTTATGTTGTAGTATCTCCCTTTGTAAAGCTCAGTTTTCTGATCTGTGTACTGATGTTAAGAGCCTAGAATGAGGCTTATACTAAAAATGTCTTATAAAACAGGACTGCTTTATAGATACAGCCAAAATAATGGTTTATTCATTAAGTTTAGTTCAACATGTGATGTGGTTATGAATACGAGCCAACTGCACAAATCTGACAACATCCAGATAATATTCTGGAATATATTTTTGACTTTAAGAGATAATAAAGTCTTAGTTATATGCAGCTAATACAAGGAATGTTCATAGCTATAGGTCATTGATAATGCTATTGAGTTTCTCAGGTTTTATATGTATTTTTTAAATTTTGAGGTTGGGAGGAAAACAAAAGGTAATGTATCTTTTTAATTCATCATACTAATGATTTTGAAATGCTAATTTTAATGATATTCAAGTACTAGTTTTACCAGTTTGTTTTGGTAGCAGATACATACTTTAGAATGAGATCTGGCTAAGCAACTGTTGAATTATTTGTGTGTAAAACAAGCGTTCTTCCTAAAGCTGTCCATATAACACATATTTTTTTTTTTGGGTAGTCCGAGTTTGTGAGATGCTTTTGCTTTTTTAATTTTTAATAATCTATTAGTTATGTTACCTGGAATTGTGTTTCAATTTTGGAAAATGAATTTTGATTACTGTAATGAAGGATGTATTCAGTGTGGAGAAAAGATGTATTTTGCTCAGTAAATTTAATCAGATGCTCTCATCTGTCCTAGTGGCCAAAGTGCTGGGAGAATACCCGTGTCTTTCTGTCACTGAAAACCTCTTCGATCTGTTACAGAAGGCAATTTAATGCTTTTCCTGAGATAACTCCCAAGAAGTCATCCCAGCAGAGGGCTGTGTTAAAGGTTCTGTGTAGGCTTGTTTCACAGCTCCTGTTTCTCATTTTTTTACCTCATGCCAATACTTCAACGGCTTAACAGCCAATCAATAGTTAAAGTGCATATTATAATGATTTTTCAAATTGCAAAGATGGAATTAAATGCTAGTGGGTCTGAAAAATAATCTGTCAAGTGTTATTTGTTGAGAGAAGCAGCAGATGTCACTAGGTTATTTCTGACATGGGAGAGGGAGTAGAGATCACAAGTTGACCAAGTAGGATGGTTGCCTTCCCTCAGGATGGTGTACACTACTTCCAACATTCAATGAGAATTTTGAGGCATTACAGGTGTCTGCAATCATGTTACTTTATCCATGCAGTCAAGTATTTGTAGCAGCACAGGCTTCTTTAGTCATATACAGCACATTCCCAGCTGTGGTACTTTCTTCTAAGCTGCTCAATATTCTGGTCTTGATTTGACCTGGTTCAATTTAATCACAAATAGTCTCAATTTCCACAGAGTTTCCCTGTATTCGGGTAGACACCCATGTTCATTCTTGGTTTCTTGTGGGATTGAGCTCATGGACACCTAGTTCATCCTCAGACTCGAGAGGAAGAGGGGAGATGTAATCTACATCCTTCTTCCAAGAACAGTGTTATTGATCTGTAGCGGGCATTGGATACTTTTCTTGGTAAAACATCTCATTGAATATTTTATATAAATCTCATATATTTTGTATAAACTTCCTATAGACTTTTTTCTAGTTACTTTTTTTTTAAGTTGAAGACTTCCACACTAACCCTCTGCTACTGTACACACTTTAACTTTGAAGTTCCCCTTTGCATGAGAAAGTTTTAGAGATGGTAGCTAGCTATACAATAATGACTTTCAACAAGTTTTTTCTACAGTGTATGTTTTTAAGTGTCTTACTGACTGGAAATATGCCACCTTATATTGTCCCTCTGGAGGAAGTTACTGAGAAGAGTGAAAAGTGCAGAATTCTTAAAATACCATTGTAGACCACATTTTTCCCAGCATATGACAACAAAATTTGGGCAGCTAGTTGAGTGAATTGTAATTTTATTCCAAAGGAAAAAAAGTTATGAGTCTTAATTTTTATATAAATAATTTAAATTTTATATGGATATCAGGGTTTGAAGCATGAGGACTTTATATAAACAGCCTTTCTATCATGGGAAAGAATAGTAGTTAATTGATACCTTGAGACAAATTGTTGTGAAAGCTTAAGCTCTGCTGGAATGATAAAAGTTTGGGTTTATCAATTAGAAGTTAGATACTTTGAAAAATCTGAGAATTTGAAAATCTAAGCTGATGCCAACTCCAGTGTGTCTGTATTTTTTATCTGTTACTATGTCTTTGTTTTTTCAGTGGTTGTAATACATTAGGGTACTATAAACTGTGTTGGAGTTTATAATTAAACTAATATGCGCCAATATCCTAATACTTATTATAAATGTATTCTATTCCAAGCCAACTTTTTTTCTTCACAGAAAATTCACTTCAAAGGAAGAATGTGAATTGATCATTTTCTAGCTTTGGGGTATCCACAGTGGAAAAGTCATGTGGTACTGGCTATGAAGAGAATAGGGGCAAAGCCACACAATCCCACAAACTGATCTTCAGCAATACAGAAGGTCTTTGCTTTGTATTGCTTCAGCAATACAGAAGGTCTTTTGCATTGAGACTTTGTTAAAATTTAGAGTTGATTAAACAAAGTGAAGAGCAACCGAAGTCTCACGTTTTGCCTGCGTGGTCAAACGTGAGGAAAGGCACACACAATCTTGACACTTTTTTTTGTAAAGCTGACTTGCTGAACTACGTGACTGAGCTTCACAAATACAAGAAGGGTGAGTGCAAGGAAAAGGAAATTAAATAAGCAGTGTCAGCGACAGATGGTTGTTGTTAACTATTTTGCTTGTTCTAAGGCTTGGAAACTGAATAGGAAAAAATATTTCAGCATTCTTTGTTGTTCCTCCTAACCCCTTTCAAAAAGAAAATTTTAAAATCTTTTCTGTGCATATATGTATACTCACTTTCAGTCTTGACATTCTGTTTAGGTTGAACAAATTCTTGCAGAATTTAAGATTAAAGCCCTTCAATGTCATCCTGACAAACATCCTGGAAACGCCAAAGCAGGTATGTATTCTTCCCTGCTTGAAAACCACCTTTTGTTTTGTTTTTTTTTTTTTAATTTTATTAACATGACTAAGATATCAAATTCAGCCTTAATGTTTTATTATTTTTCCCCGATACACTTTTTGTCATGTATACTGAGCATATTCTCTTTAAATAGCCATCTTTAATATTATTTTCCAACACTTGCACGCTCTTAGGTGATAAAGCAGGAAGACACGTTTTGGTTTTGGTTCCCCCCACCCAGTATTTTAACTTTTTGGTTGGTTTGTTTTGTTTGGTTGGTTGTTTTTGGGTTTTTTTTGTGTGTGTGTGTTCTCTGGTAGAACATCCTTTAATCCAGAAATTGTTGTGACCTATAAAATTGGCCTACTTCCATGCTCTGTGGCATTCAAGTGCCATACTTGCGTCAACTGGTTAATTTGCTTCCGTGAACAAACCCGTCAGGAACACATTAAATGTACCTGAGTTTCTTTTAATGTAATTTAATGACTGGAAATAAAGAGAAGCCAGCACCACATGAGTAGCCATCTGTTTGCAGAACAGCAGCTAACAACTGTGTTTATGAAAGTGTGCAGCTCATCACAACTGTGACAGCCAAGCGGCACCTGAGTTATTTGGAGACAATCTCACCCATTCATAATCACAGCATAGCTCTAATCAGTGCTCACTATGTCTGCATAGTATATATTCTTTTAGTAAAGATTGTTCTGATCATAATTATGGTCCCTACCAAAAATTTTTTTAATACCCCGAGATTTGGTGTTTGACAGACAATCTACCACCTATTAACAATAACCTGGTCACTAATTTTAGTTTATTCTAAATGATAACACAAGGATCAATGAAGCAAATGGAATCAACGTTGTCTGCAGAAAATTCTGGCTATTGCAGCAGAGAAACCAGAGACTACTCCAGTGCGTGGTCCTGTTCTGTCAGTACCATCCCCCTGTCCTGTCCCCCAGTTAGTTGAAATTGAGTTAGTCAAAAAGGGAGGCCGAGTGCCAAAGGTTGGAATGGCTTGCTTTGTCAAGAAGAAATATTTTATGTTCCATTTACCTGGAAATGCTGGTTTTTGTTTTTTGTTTTTTTTTTTTAAATACCTTTATACAGTATGGGTGAAAGTTTACTTTCAGCTTAAAGCTCAGTAAAGAGAGTTATAGTAGACCTTTTATTTGTTGGAAACTAGTAATACTAGAAAAAGGAAATCTAATAGAACTGCCCTCTCCCTCTGTTATCTGTTGTTTGATTTATAGTTATGAATTTTGATTACTGTTTGGGTTTAGTGTATGACAAAAGAAATCTCTGTAATTTGTAATCTGGAATAAAGGAATAATTATCATAAGAGATGACTGTAACATAAGTGACTCATAGATAAAATCTAAATCTTTATAACCCTTCTACAAATACTAACATGCAGCTGCATCCTTAGTAACCATTCCATGAAAAATTACCCCGTAGGGAAAATTAAGAGCTCTCATTCATGCTGTCTGGTATTCATGACAACATTTTAGCATATGTAGAAAACACAGCTAATAAAATACACAAGTAACTTAATTTGAACTATATGTAGATTTCTCTTCTTGCTTGCCAATTTCTGCTTATCTTCTCCCCCCACCCCCCCATGTTTTCTTGGTATTGTGCTTTGCTCTGACTTCCTTGATGCTGTGGATGTGAATGTGTTCCTTTTAAGCATTATTACTCTAGTTTAATTTCCCTTCTTAAGGTTGTCTGCAGGGGTCAGTTACACCTTTTGCACGCTGTGCTCTGTAAATGTCTCTGAACTTAAATTCAGGAGATTTTGAAGCCGGTAGACAAACAGGCATTTTAGTCCTCATTTAAAAAGGCTATCAGTTACTCACCAAATGTGCTATGTTCTTAATGCCAGCTAAAACTGTGCAAAGCTGTAAGCAGAACAACCGCAAGAACAACCCTTGTCACTTAGTTCTTCTGCTGTCTCCTCTACTCTGTTTGCTCTAAGCCATTGTTGGGAGCTCTCCCCTCACATTTGAATTATTTCCTTTGAAAACAAATATTGGTTTTATTATCTTTTCGGTTTATGTTTTAGTGGAGAATTTTCAGAAGCTGCAGCAAGCTAAGGAGATTCTTACTAATGAAGAGAGTCGAGCGCGTTACGACTACTGGAGAAGAAGCAAAATTACCATTCCATTCCAGCAATGGGAAGCTCTGAGCAGTTCTCTCAAAACGGTCGGTGTTATCTAAGCTTGGGCCTTCAGGAGGAGCGGGAGGTCAGACTGCTCCAGAGAAAAGGTTGCAGTGAGGGGATGTTATAACACTTGCAGGTTTTGGGGATAGGAATAGTGCAGAGTGATTCCTGCACTAAGGATGTTAAGGAAATTCAGGAATTCTAGGAATTTGTAGGAATGTTTTATTTTCAAAGCTGGGACCTTTGTATAATATATTGTCCTTCTGGTAGGTAGGTAGATTTAGCAGATTTTTGTGCTATCTGATTATATAAAGAGTTCATTGAAAAATGTAGAGGATCTATTCCTTGGAACGCTGGGCTTCACACAAGTCTTTGGAGGGGCCCTGCTAGGCTACTGGGGTCATTTGTGACAGAGACAGATGTTCTGAGGGTTGTTCTGCCTCCTAATGTGGCTAGTTAGATGGTCTGGTAGCATGTTCCTAGTAGATCCAGTTTCCATAATGTTTTTTTTTTTTTTTCTGCCTCATTAGGGTGAACGATAGTTACAAGTCTACATGGGGATATTTTAAGGCAGGTGAATAAATATTTCACTTGCCAATTCTGCCCACCTCAAGTCCTGCTTATAAGGGAAGTTTGAGAGCCTCTTCAACTAAAGCATTATGCCTGAGCTTACATGCCTGCTGGAACAGACCTAGCCCATCAAGCTGTGTTCAGTTCCAAACAGAAGTCATTCCACACACTTTAAGAGTAAATCTTTCCAAGTGGTCTTGCTTTTAAATAGGTACCTTTAAGTCAAAGACAGCTTTGAAAATGGTATTTTCAAAGTCACTCAAGCCCTCTTCAAAAGGTGTCTGTGGTCATGATAGAAGAAACTGGATGGGGGACCCTTAGAATTATTTGATGCCCTTGTATGTTTTGGTTTTGTTCTTTATCCCCACTTGACATAAACTATCCTTTTCAATGCTATCTGCAGTATGTAATTATTCTCTCCCCTAGCCTATTGACCTGCTAGCTGCTTTTACAAAAGCGTAAGAAAGAAAAGAGTTGTTCATCAAAAAACTTTTAAAGCATGGTAATTAGTTCTTTATTTGTTGTTTTTATATTTCTTTAGTCAATGCACTGGGCTGTTCAAAGTAAGAAGGATCAAATGCTGGAAGCTCCTGACTTGAATAATAGCAACAACATAACTAATGAGATTTGGGCCCAACGGACTGAAAACAAGGAGGAGGGATTGTCAGATGGGAACAGAGAGCAAGATGATGTTGCAATTCCTGATGTGAAACCACAGTCTTCAAATTATCCAGACTCCCCAAGTAAGTGAAACCAGCAGTAACAGAAAATTGCTGTATCCAGGGATTGGCCTGAATGGAGGCTTTTAGTCATGCCAAATTCTTCTCTGAAATAATACGTTTAACTGGTAACTTTTTTAATGTGGTTTTGGGTTGGAGTTTTGTTTTGGGTTGTATGTTGTTAATTATTTATTTAATTTTGAAGCTTTAGGACCTTTCTTCCTCTGTACCTCATGTTTGCTTGCTTGTCTGCTTGTAAAGGTAAAAACTGGAGAAGAAAAAAAATTATTCTTAAACCAAAATGGAAAGTTCAGTTTTGCTTCTATATCTAAATGACTTCTATAACAACAACAACAACAAAACCCTGCTATTATTTTCAGTGAGTTTTTAAGAATAACTTGAAAAATTGTTAAATAAAATATTTAGGCATATTTTTTTTTAATCTGGCATTCTCTACTTCACAATTTGCATCTGATGAGTTAATAAGGACTAAAAATTAAGACTTGCAAGCTGCTTTTGTATTTGAACAACTTTTTTTAAATAGTGCATGCAGCAGAATAAATGTGTTGTTTATGTTAGTATGCTTGAAGTTTACTTACCCCAATGGCCACCCTCTCTTCTGCTTGATCATTCAGGAGTTTCATAATCTTAGGTTTATGTTATCATAGAAGTATTATTAAACAAAGTCCTGTCATTTCTTCCAAGCTTGATCAAACAGGAAATTAAATCGAACTGCAAGTGCCACAAACCCTAAATTAATCCCAAACATTTGTGAAATGCAGAAAATAGATAGCTAAGATTCTGCAAAACAAATATATATGAGGCATAACTGAAAATTTTCTATTTAAAAATTATGCTCTATAACATTATACTATTTGCTAATTCTTTGGTAATTAAATCATGACTGTATCCTTTGTAGAATAGTAAAATTTCCAAGTAAAGAAAACATTTTGTTCTTTGTACTGGTGAGCTTTCTTTGCAGGCTTCTCTCTCTCTCTCTCTCTCTCTTTCTTTCTCTCTTTCTCTCTTTCTTTCTCTCTCTCTCTCTTTCTTTCTCTCTCTCTCTCTCTCTTTCTCTCTCTCTTTCTCTCTCTCTTTCTCTCTCTCTTTCTCTCTCTCTTTCTCTCTCTCTTTCTCT
>JANHGN010018318.1:0-31592 GCA_024605025.1 Megaceryle maxima
GCTTTCTTGTAGGCCCCCTTAAGATACTGGAAGGCCACAATAAGGTCTCCCCAGAGCCTTCTCTTCTCCAGACTGAAAAATCCCAGCTCTCTCCACCTGTCCTCATGGGAGAGGTGCTCCAGCCTTGTGGCCCTTCTCTGGACATGTTCCAGCTCATCCATATCCCTCTTGCAATAGGGGTTCCAGAAATGAGTAGATATGCTTTTGCCTGGCTTCACAACACCAAATGTAGATACTTAAATGAGGTGCCTGTTCACCCCAGACTCTCCTTGTGGTCACTGAAGAAAAGTAGCCATTTCCAGAGGGAAAATCTTTCACCTCAAATCTGAATTAAACTTTAAATACGTTTGTCTCACTCCACAACTATGTAGGCACCTGAGGCACCTGCCCCAGCCTAATACCCAAAGTGATGTTTGAATCCAGCATCCCTCAGCACAGAGAAAAGAACTTGTCTGCTTCTACGGGATGGCAAAGAGGCTGCTCTGAATATCAGGGAAGGTGCAAGATTCTTGTGTTTCTTCAAGATAGGACTGGAAAAACATATATTAAAATAGCCAAGATCCTCCTTTTCTTGGGAGATAAATTTTGTAGTAGATCAGATGACTATAGCTATAGCAACTGGAGACATTATTTCTCCCCAGTTGCTCATTGCCATCCCCAGCCAGAAGTTTCTTCCACTGGTGCTTACCCTGTGAGGGCAATCTTTCAAGGTCTCCATGTCAGCCTCGGTGTTATGTCAGCTGGTTACACTGAAGTTGACAGTGAAATATTAGTTGCAGTCACAGTCTCCCTATACATTGGCTCTGATACGGACCAGTAGTCTTGGGAAAGGGGGCATAGCCTTCAGCTAACAGGTGATAAGAAATTATGATACTGCAGCTGGATTCCGTGATCATCTCTATATCTACTATTCCCTATAATTCATTTAAAATTATTTCTCTACTGTACTCAATTTCACTTAATGAACTGCTTCCCAGACTAGGGAAGTCAGGCTTGGGTGTCAGGAGAAATTGTGAATATTTATGAAGTATCCTGTTGTCAGTTCCACGATTCATATTGCCCTGAAAGAACTCAGACTGGGAGTATTCTGTGACTCTGGGGTGAAAGAAGGATTCTTCAGTGTTCATGTGAGACAGCTGTATGGATTTCATAAGCACTATTGACAGGGAAACCTGATGAGATTGTGTAGGCCAGCAGCCATGGTGGATATATTAGGCCATACTGATCTCCTGAGAAAGGAAGGTCATTACCAATGTTCATGTGAAACTTCTGCCTATTAACAATTCTTCTGTTTCTATTTTATCCAAGTAGAGATTTTTCTGTCCCAATTTTCACCTTTGGGAAAGCTGGTCTGCCAGTAGACTTGATACCTGAATCAGAAATGTGTTCCATAATGCTGTATCCTTTACCTTTCCTTTTTTTTTTTTTTTCTCCTTGCCCTAGAGCCTGTTGGTTACTGATCCTATTAGAAATTCCACGTCAGGCCATTTTGTAGCAAAGTGTTGCACCCATATCTGTATTACTGCCAGATTTGCCAGTACTGAGATGGAAACCTTTCATTATTAGGTTGATAAAGACACACTGGCCTTCTTCAAAGAGGAAGACATACTTGTTAAGTCAAACCAAGAAATTTGACTTTTATTAGTCATTTGCATGCTGGGCATGTTGTTATGTAATCATTATTTGCTGAGCTCTTTACAACTTTAGTCTGTGGCAATATTCATTTGAAGGCCATTAGTTCAGCACTCTAACCTACTCGTCTGAAGCACAGTAGGAATTTCAGCACTCCCATCCAATGCAGTAATAGAACCACAGATCAGTAGGCTAGGAAACCCCTTTGAATTAGATTTAAGTATTTTGTGTGCTAGTGAGCTTCCACCCAAATTGTTGTAAACCTCCAGATTTGTTTTTTCTTTACTTTTTTTCCCCTGCAATTAAGCAACATATGCCATGAGGAACAGAAGGTCACAGAAGTTGCTATGTAAGACATGTCAGACTGCTGTGATTACACTCTGGTAACAGGTTAAATTGCTGCTTACATATCTGTCAGACTTAGAAAATTACTACATAATCCATCTGGAAAGTAGATTCCTGCTGCAGAAGGGCCTTGGACATCATGATCCTTAATTAGTGCTGTCATCTGGAATGTTAAAAATTATCAGAAATTATAAATATTTCTTTTTGTTGTATATGTTCATATATTAACTGTACGTATTTTGTTTTTCTCTTAGGAAACTGTCCTTGTAAAGTGTAGCCGTCCTGGTCATGCATCGATAAACAAGACTTTTCAGTTTGAGAGGTGAGTAGTCCTGTGTAGCAATCTGGATTGCTGGAAGAGGATTTGTATAGTGAGGGCTAATTTTTTAGAAGGCATTGGTTAGAAGATAATGTGCTCTTTTTTTTTTTTTTTTTTTAATAAGGTATCCATATTCTTTCCAGGACAGAATAATGCACTTCTGGATATAGATGACACACTTAGTCTTCCTTCTTAGTGAAAACTACTGATATGCCGAAGTTTGAAACCTTAGTAGAGACCTATTTGACCCTCTTCACAGTCTAAGTAGCTCTCATGATCCAACACATTGAGAGATAGCAAAATGTTATGCACATTTTACAGGTAAGGACTTGAGGTGGGTTGCGTGACTTCAGCATTAGACATACAGCATGACTGAGCCAAAAACTGGACTGAGGACTTGTAAGACTCGATGTTCAGCCATCCTACTTTTAACTTAGAGTTAAAATGGCCTGAACATAGGTAGAGTAGTGGCATGTAAATCAGTGCTCCATGAGGGAAAGGCTATACCGTGACCACTTTCCTTATTAGATGCTCAAGAATGCACATGGATGAGGGAGATTTGGAATGCAGCAGCTGTGATAAGGGTTTTAATTTGTGTTTGTGCCTTATGAGACACCAAGGAGTCAGTCTGCAAGACATAAAACTACAGGGAACCAGGCTGAAAGCTTCCTTGTGTTCTTTTAGAATCAAGCTGAACTGAACCTCTGAAAACAGGGCCAAAGGGTTAAATTAATACAGATGAGATCTCTGTAAATGAAAAAATGACAAAATTTTGCCCCACACCTTTTTTCTAATGCAAACTTCACATCTATACATTTCAATGACTCATATAGTAGGCTCTCTACCCTGAAAACACTCTGGAAAAAGAACAACATGAGGACAATTTCATGTTTCCTTGCTTGAAGGCAAAAGCTGATTTAAAGTCACATGTATCCAACATGAATTATCCATTCTTGTTTAAACTTAAAGTCTAAGCCTGTTCAGCCTGAACTGCTGGATGTTTGCTAAACATTTCCAGTCGTTCACCCTTTCCTTGAGGCATCCCTCTAAGATTCTGCCTCTATCTACTCATGAAGACTGGGGTCTGGTGTTGCGTACGCCAGCGAACAACTGAAAATTCCTGAGCCAGTGCAAACTTTGGGGAAGCTTTATTGATCTCATAGGTTATAGGATTCTCGATACAAGGCATATGCAGTCTCTCGAGGTACACAGCCCCCTTGCATGTCTACTAAGGTACTTGAAGTAATTCCTTTCACCCTCCAGCTATACCTAACACAGCCATACCAGTTGAAGTAAATTCAGAATAATGCTGGAATTCAACTCTGTAGAGCAACAGAGTTAATAATATTGACACAGGACTCCAGAGGTGCTGTGACTCTGGATGTGTGGTACAGATCCTGATAATCAGGAAAAGAGTTAAAAAAAATTTAAATCCCCCAAAGAATGCAGTTCTTGGGGAATGTTTTTTCTGTGTCCCAGCACAGCTCTTTTTTTATAAACAGAAGAGCATATGGTTCTTATGAACTCAAAAATGTTTATTTTTTTTAGCAAAGTTTTATGGAACTAATAAATGTCAAAATATTTTATTTCAGCTCAGGAAGAAAATTCCAGCTTTCAGCATGTTATGTTTTTATAATTTTATTGGCAAATCAGTTAGCAAAATAAAAAAGCTCTGAATTTTCAAGGTGAAATTAACATTAATCACTACAGAGGGACAAATCTGTCATCATTCTGGTAAAAATACATGGGCTTATAGAAGGACACTCTATGGATTTGCTGTTTCTTTCCTGGTCTCAGATAGCTGATGAAGTGGGTGTCCATGCTTCAGCCAGTGCTGTGATTACAGTGTAGCATAAAGTAGTTCAAGCCAATTTCAAACTACTTTATTTGGGTACTGGTAGCATTTGAACCACAGCAGCTAAGCAGTGGCAGTAAAACCCCTTTTGGAAGTTGAGTAAATATTTGGAGTAGTTACTGTAACATGGAGCCTCGTGCCTTTCCTCTAGAGGACTACCAGAACCTCAACCTGAGACAGTTAGCTACAGCTCTACTGATTTACAGTGCAAAAGGTCTGCTGAGACCAGTTGATTCTAGCCCTGGTTGTGGTTGGTAGCAATCTCTTTGTTTTATTAGGCAGCAAAACCCATCAACAGCAAGTGAAAACGGTATGAATGTTCTCCTCTCTAAAATACCTTTTAAAGTTTGTTGTGTTTTTTTAAATGTAGTAGCTCCGAAATGTTTAGATGTATTAAGAAAATAGCACCATTTCAACACATACTGAGTTAGAGGCCTAGCTGGTTAAGATACAGGGCTTGGTGCTAATGAATATTTCATCGATTGCAGATGATAAATGAAGCAGAGAAAAGTGTTTGGAAGTGCTTTTGCTCTATTATATTGACCTTGCAGGGTTGATGTGCAAAGTTTACTGAAGCGTAGGCGTGTGTGCATGCAAAGCAAGGATGGAGCATTGCTATTCAGTGTCTGTCCTTCCAGTACAAACTGTGCCACAACTCTGCATATTTGTTGGTTTCTCAGTGTAGCATGACAGCACATCAGTGGAATGGCAAGACAAGCAGTATTCGTCCATTAAGCCAGACACATGCTCCTTTCCTGATTAAAAAGAGTACATTTTCATGCAACTTACAATTAGTCTGTGGAACACTCGGCCACAGGATGTTACTCCAGGCCAAGAATTCAGTAAGATGCAAGAAGAAACTGAATACTAATTCTAATAATATTTTTTTTGAAACAGAGATTCAATTCATATTTTGGTTTTGAGGCCAGTTTACAGTTTTTAAGGATTAGGATGAGACACAGAGATGAATTATTGTGTCTCCAGCCACCATAGTATTTCTTGCTCCTTCCTGTGGCTATTGTCAGACAGAAAAAGCTGAACTAAGTGGGCTGCCTCGAACTCTTATTCTTTTTATCAGTGATCCCTCTGTACAGTCTTATTTATGGAGAGCATGAATACAAAATATACTTTACCTCAGGCTGTAGACTGTAGTGGCCAGATGCTGGTCAAATAATGCTAATAAATGCTAAAGAGCTCACCATCTCTTCATTCGCTAAAACTTGTAGTATCCTATGTAAGCTGCAGGATACTGCTAAGCGAAGGGTACTACTATGCTATATACACTGGGAAATAACTGCTTTGTAATGTTTGCTGCTACCAAAATTCCTCCTCCTAATTTGTCGTTTGCTATAAGCTATAAAGAACACATATCACTCATTGAAATACAGAGTTAAACAAACAAAAAAACCAAACCAAACCAAAGCAACAACAACAAAAAAAGACAAACAAAAAAAATCAATCAATCAAACAAACCAAAACAAACCCAAACAACCAAACAAAAATCCCCCACCAACAACAGAAAGATACCAGAAAATTAAGCGTTTTCCAAAGATAAACATTCGTACTTCAGATACTTAGGTGTGGCTAGTGACAATCATGTTCTAGATTCTGTTCAGCTTTTTATAACCAGTACGTGCTGCAGCCTGTTATCTCCGGGAGGATAAATTTTTGGTGTGCTAGAGAAGAAATGAATGAGTTAGGGCATCCATGTTTTATGATCAAAATTTCCTCCCTTTGATGATTTCCTATTTTCAGGTCTTGATTTTATGATGTATGAACTTTATAGTTGAAAAGGTTGGAGGCAAAATTTCTTTGAAGAGCCCTATGTTAGCTTTTTTTTCCCTTGAATTTGAAAAAATGTATGCAGTTGTTCTAGACATCATTGCTTTGGCTCAAGGATTGTACTGTCATGAGGTGGAATTAACCCATTCAATTTAATTGTCTTTCATTCTGCTTAAGAATTACTCTGAAATCCACATCACAATATAAAAGAAAGTATTCCCTCAAGTCAGAAGTGTTTATTTCAGAGCAGACAGTTCAGCAGGGGAGGGGATGGAAATACTTTAAGCTGATGCTGCCCACAAAAACAGTGTGTCCTTAAACTTGACCATCAGGGGCTTTCTGGTTTCTACTCTGACACTGACTCTTATAAGACAAGTCCTGAGGCAAGTTTGAACCTCTGTATCTCATTTTTCCCAACCCTTGTCCACATCTAAAGGAAAGCACAACCTGAACGCTCCCTTCGTTAGTGTGACACAAAGGAGACACAGGCAACAGGGATATTTCACAGTCTGGTAGGTGGGAGAAAGTATCAGGGATCCAGTCCAGCCTGAAAAAGACCTCTCGTGCTAGAGAAGCAAGCAAGGATTAGGATGAGCTCACAGACCCCAAAGTGTACACCCACGGGTCATTCCCTCCAGCACAGACAACAGCCACTCCCAAAATGTGATCAACAGACCTTGGAGTCCCCTAACACAGAAATGTCAGCAGGTCACAAGCTTTATGTCACTGGCCTACATTTTACCTAGTTTGTATTCTTGTACTGTGACAACATATTTATATGTTTTCTTCAGTTAATCATTGCACTTTGCTCCTCAGAGTTTATAATGCTTCGGAGTCTCAAGACACAGTATTTGCAGATGTGGCCCCTTTGCTAACATCTCTCCTGGATGGGTAAGTTAAAAGGTGGGAGTAAGAAAGCTAAAGGGCAATAATCTACTGAAATCCATCAATTAACAAAAACATGTCTTAATAGTGGTGGTCTTGTCAAGTTTTGTGACTTTGCAGTTGCATTTTCCTGATTTCTTTCTACTGAACACAAAGTGAATGTTATTTTCCTTATATAAACAGTGAAAACACTGTTTGCAAAATTTAGCAGAGAAGACAAATTTGGGGGAAAAAAAAAAAAAAAAATTAGGTTTTTTCCTCTGGTCTCTTTCTGCAATGCAGAAATGAAGTAATGCTTCAGTCATTGTGTTTTGATAGGTTATGCTTTATAACTGGTTTTCAGTTGTAGACACATGTAGTGTGTAGCATGATACATCTTTTCCAACAGCGTATTCATACATGACAGGCCTGCCAGGACTACTCTGTGATCATCTGTGCTGATTTTGTGTACAGCAAAGGCCACAGGAGGTGGTATAATCAATTCATGATTGAACCAGAACTGAGCACCCTCAGCTGCAGTTCTAATGCTCTTTCAGGCACTGGAGTTAAAACAGAATCCTGGTTTGAATACAAAAATGATCAGTAACAACTACTAACAAGTATGTGTAATTACTTCTAGTCTCTAAGTTCATGATGTATGATACTTCATTTATACTAGAGCAAACAAGTTATTCTTACGAAGAAGCCTTGAAGTGTGTATTATTAAAATTTTTGAGGCTTGAACTGAGATTTATGCAGAAATCCTTTGCTCATTTCTCACCCCAGTTCTAACTCTGCTCAGTTACAGGTGGTTGTTCTAGACCTGTCATGGACTTTTTTCCCCTCTCTGTAGAGGAAAAGTCAGTCCCTTTCCATCCACAGTGGCATAGTTGAACAGTGGCAATCCTTGTTCCCAGCTGTCTTCACACTGAAGTTTCTGTGTTTCCTTTTCTTAAAAGGAGCCTAGAGAGGCATATTAAGATATTGTGAATTGGGAAATCACAGCCATTCCTTTACACGTGCCGCAGAGGGGCCCATAAGGGCTACCTAGGCTACGGGAAGTTCTGTGTGGCCCATAAAGCATTATTCTAGTTTACCAAGGATTAATACTGCAGTATTTCCATAGCTGAGCAGCCTAGGGACCACTAAGGAGAAGTCCTTATAATTACTTTTTTTCTCTCTCTGCTTTTCCTTTTGCAATGAGCATGTTTGCTTTGGCTCAATATGTTGCCTGTTTATCTCCAGATGTATCTGATCTGTACCTTGATCTGTTGTACTTCCCACTTTCTATTTTCCACATTGAGAGAATCCTGTCCTAAAAACTGGCTTTTTATATTCAGTTAGGAAATGTTCTGTTATTGAAAACAAGAGAGTTGTCTTGTTCTTCCAGAAGTGCTGTTTAAACAGAAGCAGATTTTCAGGGAAGGCGAGGCTGTGTGTACGAGCCGTGTTTCTCAGCAGCCTTCCCATTGTAAATGGGAAACAGACATACTTAGTCTGAACCTTGAACCTTTTTACTGATCCTTATTGTTTTAGTCTGGGCTTCAAAGTGGTCTGTAACAACTTTTAGCTCAAGTAGAAAGGAGTGTTGCACTCCTTTATTTTTCTTTCTTAATTAATTGTTTCATTTTTCAGTACAAATATACAGGAAGAATAAAATGTTCCATATATAAAACAAAGTTCCTCAGGCTTCAGTGTTTACAGTTGGCTCTACAGGGCCAGCAAGGGAGTAAGATAAAATTTATTTTCTTTACAGCATTGAAGACTCAAACTTGTATGCTAATTTCAAAGAATAATACATTTTTCCTCCTTTGATTTCCTTTAACATTGTTCTAGTGAAAACTTTGCTATACTGAACACCCACACTCTTTTCAGGAGAGATCTACTAAAAAGCTATTGCTATGCTAGCTTGACAATAAGAACTTCTCTAAACAAGGATATAACTAATGAAGCAGATTGGAGAAGGAGAAATATCAGGGCATACAGGTGAATCATAGTCTGAAATTTTCACATTGCTCTGTTTGAAACCCTTACATTGAAACCAAAACACCAACAAAGTAAACTAGGTAAATATAAATCAGTCTGCTGATGTTGCTTGTCTGTTCATTGAATCACCCAACAATTCATTTTCTCCAGTGCCTACTTAGATTTAATAATGCTTTGGATAGTTTCAGCTCATTTGGGCTTACTGAAATACTGCTTTAGCTTTGGCAAAGAAGTTATCACTGATTGGTACCTGATTTGTATCCTCAATGTTACAAACACCTGTAACTTCTACATAACTTATAATCATATCACCTGTACCTTGTCAGAACTATTTTGTCCATGACACTTACTTTATAACAAGTGACACTTAAGAAAAATTTGAATAAATGGACTCTATGAAAGCTTGAGAGCTTTCTAAAAAGACTTCCATTCTGTTTTTCCTAGGGAAAACTACTACTTGCAAACTTCTTACTCCCTTTTTGGTTCCAAAGATCCCTCTAATTTTGAAGTGGGGCTAGAAGTGTCAATAAGCTACAGGCTTATGAGGCAGGACATCTTAGGAGTAGAACTGTGAAAATTGCTCATTTTAGCCTAGCTGAAAGCTACCAAAATTAGTGGGAGCTCTTCACCTGACATAAATGCAAGTAGAGTTATGTCAGCAATGAATACTTGGAGAAAGCCCTTGTTTCAGATTTACAGCCCTAATTTGTAACACATTTAATTTTGCTGTAGTGCTCTTTATTTTCAGTTATCTCATCTCCTTTCCTTCATCAAATGTATGACTAGACTTTGGTTTTATACTCTGCATTCTGAAATGTGGAGAGACCTTACTATAGGTCACTGGCTGCAACTTGGACTTTGCATTCCCAGAAGGGGTATATAGGTATTTGCTGTGCTGCTTATCAACCCCCATTTCTTTCTAACAAGACAAAGCTTTCTAAATAATCCTCCAAAATTAATTACTTCTAGCATATTTAATATGAAAAAAAAAAAATCACTGCAAATATATTTCTCTGCAGTGGCCATGTAAGTATTTCATGACTTGAAACCATAAATATAAAACAATTAAATGAGGGGCATTCATTGAAATTTGCTGGCATGTGCTTGAAACATTTTTGATATGAGGAAAAGCACTGGATAAGCAAAAGCAGCTGTTCAGGTCTTGCCCACAGAGGAGGTAGCTTAGGTGGTGAAATTTTACTCCCTGGCAGATCAGGAGCAAACCTACTCTTGCTGCTGCTCTCTAGTAGAGCAGAAATTTCAGCATACTGCAAAGCACTCCTGTGTATGGAGATTCTGCTAATGTTGTGTTTCTGAACCAACAAGATGGTTCAGAGAAGGAGCAGTCCTGTCAGCATAACCATGTCTTCCAAGAGTTTTTGCTGTCACGGTTCTGTGGTCAACATCAAGGTGCTGGCAGGTGCTGCAGAGCAGCCACAACCGAGCAGGGGCAAACCTTCAGCAGCGCAGTCCCATGTTGGTCTGCCACAGAGTGGTATCATGGCTGGATACATTGGTTACCTGTCCACTTGTTTTGCTTAAGATGTTGACTTTGATCTGACTGCGTTAGAAACATACTTTCTCAATAGGATTCTTACAACTAAATTCAGATCTCTATGGCACAGGTATCAACAACAGAGCTCACAGCTGCGGACTTTATTTTTTAAATTACTTTCAGTGCAGATAAACAGGCAGTTTCAGAGTGCTGTCCACTAAATGTATTCTACATGTCTGCTTCAGAAGATGAGTAATTGTGTTTCACAGGTGCCTGTACCTCTGCAGTGACATTGTACCTTCTCATCATCTACGAGTCCATATCAGAGTGGTTTCTACCACCTTTATCCAGCATAGTCTTTGCATGTGTACTTACACCAGACAAATGCATTTGCTTTAAAATTTGTACCTCTTATTATTAAGGATCTCTTATTCTTGCCAATAACTGAGGGCTACGACTGATGAGCCTGCCCGAAAAAGACTAGGACAGCTGAAGAGTTTACTGTTCCCAGCTGCTAAGATGTTAGTGCTGTGGTTTGCAGCACAGCACTGCAAGACCAATCAAACCCAGCGATGGTTTACTTTAAAATGCTGAACTGTAAACTGCAGTGGTTCAGGAGCTGATTAACAAGCAGCTCAGTAGTGCATGAACTGGAAGTGGGGCAGACAGGAGGTCTAACCTCATCAGTCATTTGAAGCTAAGCATCCTTTTTTTGTCAGTTCCTGCCCTTTAACTATGCTTAAAAAATGAAAATCTGTTTAGATGATGTCATGAACAGTATTTTTATTTCTATTAGAATTTGAGATCTCCAGAAAGAAATCTGTAGGGGAGTGTATTTATTTTTTGTTTCATTTTGTGCTCCAAAATTTTCTGGGGCTTGACTTGCCACCTAACAAAAACATTTTGTAATGGTAAAATAAATGAAGGCCCGTTTAATTTTCAGGTACAATGTGTGTATCATGGCTTATGGGCAGACTGGAAGTGGGAAGACATATACAATGTTGGGACCACAGTTAGAGGAGAACTTTGCATACGCCATAGAAGATGAATCAGAACTTGGAATTATTCCTCGAGCTACCCAAGAAGTGTTCAGGTAACAACAAAGTAAAGGCTTGTGGCAGTGGCAGTCAACTTAAACTTTATAGAAAGGATGAAATGAAGTTTGTAAAGTATTTATCATTAGAGATTTCAGCTTCACAATGATTAATATTTATAACTTCTCTGACTGCCATTCAATTTATGAATTTTGGTATAGATTTCTAGTCTCTCTCTTGCTTAGACTGATTTTCCAAGAAAATAAAATTATGCAATCTTGATGTGTGTTATCAGTCCATCTGTCTTTCAGATTCCTAATTAACTTTTATTTGTGTTTCAACCATAGTTGTGGGAGTCCAAAACATAATTAAGTTCTTACGTACATTTTGTAAAAATTGACAAATGGAATAGATGAAGATGATCCAGATTAGAACCCAGTACCAAAGAAGAATGATAGTAGAATAGATAGTAGAATTTGTAGCCATGATCTGTTCTCACTTTGAAAATTCTTAGAGTTGTCAGTTGAACCTATGCATGATTTGAACTGATAGGCTGCTGTGCTATAATAGAAGAGCCACTGTAGTTTTTTCCAGATAAGCCTATTTCTTTTGGAAAACGTTATCAGAAAGATCCAATTTTGTACCAGAATAACTGTGTCTAACTGTAAATATTTTCCTGAATAGACAAGCCCTTAATTTATTAATTTTCTGAGGCTGTGGACAAATAAACTCTTACAGGTCTACCTGGGCAGTTTACAATCTCTGCTTGTTCATTGCTTGCACTCTGCCAGTTTATCATACGTTGAGCTCTGAATCCAATAATGTCCTGCCGAGAAATGGTATGCAAAATTTTGAGGAGGGAAGGAGGTTAGTGGAGAAAAACAATTTAAGCTTTTGTAGCTGTTTGGAAAATTAAGTTTTATTTACTGCTTCACATACAATTTAACTGTATATTCTGATTCTTCAGCTTAACATTAGCATGTGGATAAGGCAAAGCCACAGCTGTGGATATTTAATAAGCTCTTTTATCAGATTGTAATTAGATTACAATTAAAGAATAGATCTTTATTTACAGATTGTTCATTTGGGGTTTGACTTTTATATTTTTTGGCTTTTTTTTTTCCCTCTCTATTTATATTCTCCAGGCTTATTTCAGAGAAGCCACCAGGAAGTTACTGGGTTGAGGTTTCTGTTGTAGAAGTGTATAATAATGAAATTTTTGATCTTCTGGCCAAAGACAGTTGTGGGAAAGTATCTGGCGTCAAACGCGATGTTGTCACAACCAGAGAAGGAAAAAGCGATGTTCCATTGCTTATGTATGAGTAAGTACACCATCTGATCCTGAACATCCGATCATCATCTGGTGTCAGTGCGATGCATAGCCATCAAAAAACTACACTATAGGCACCACTTATCACTTCTAAGTGAATCCTTATCATATGAAAAAGAAAAAAATTGGATGGTTCTCACCATTTCCAGTAGCTCAGTCTATTAGACTGCAGCTGGCTGCAAATGTCAAAATACTTTCTAAAATAGCAGTACAGTTCATTTTGGTTGTACTCCTGCATTAAAAGCCTTCCACTCAGGATGCCTGAAGATAGCCATGTATTTTGTTGTTGGTTGGACCTAGGGCATCTTGTCAGCTGTAGAAAAAGAAGGGGCAACCTAGTCATGAAGAACCTACCCTTTAGTTTTACTAATTCATAAAATGTACAGATTCTAATAGAAATGCATGTATTTCTTGGAGATTGTTAAGCAGTTGTAGAGCGTTAGCTTTCCCTACCTGCACTGGAGTTAAAAAAAAAAAAAAAAAAGTACTTTAGAAAGAATAAGATTTTAAGTGGTCTTCTAATATAAATACCCATCTTAACACTGCTTAGTGTTCTGTTTTCATAACTGGAGGCATTACAGGGGGAACTGATATGCTGGTATTTGGACCTGTAGTTCTTGAAAATCCAAGTTCTTCAAACTAAAAGCTAAGTAGTAGTTAAGCTTCTACTCATTTAGTTTTAAGATATATACCTTCCCAGCATCAGTAAATGGTAAGTTTGATTATTATTTACACATCTTGACAGTGTAGGGAGACCTAAGGTAGTTATGGCTACAGCCATACTTTTATAATACCTTCTTGTACTTCCTAAGTGTTACAAAGGCTTGTACTAGTAGACACGGGAATAATTCTTGGTGTTAACATATGTATAGTATACACAGCAAAGATATAACACTCATTACATATGAAACACTCACCTTGGCTAATTAGATGGTAAAAAAAAATCACATGTTGATAACAATTCATGCATTAGCAAGAGTGGATCTGTTTCATCGGCTTCATTTTAGTGAGGGGCGTGGTGTTTACGCTTGCATTAAATCAATATTAACAAAACCAAACTATGGCAAGCAGTACTAGTGGCAATTAAGCTACTGGACATCTTCCTGTCAGCACCCAGCACGTGAACAGATTCCAGAAGGGAGCTTGTACACTACAGAGAGGTCTAGCAACTTAGAAAAAATTGTTCTGTTCCTTGGGCAAATAATGTTTGTGAAAAGAAACATCTCGCCCTCTTGAAATGTTTAGCATGTTATTATAGTGTTTTACATTTCTGGGGGAAACATGATGTTTTTTGTCACTTGTCTATAATAATGCTTGTCGTGGTCTAATCTCTACTTTTCCAGGAGGAACTAGAAGTCAGACACAAAAAATGATTCCTCTTCCCGCCCCCTCCCCCCCCCCATTAAAATAAAACATACCCTTAGTGTAAATAATTGAAGGCAGTATTTTTGTCTTGTGGGACTTAGTCACATAAGCAGACTAGTAGCTATTTGTTCATGTGGGTTTGTGCTATTGCCAGAAAGCCTTGATAAATAAACAACAATGTACTGGAGGGTTGCACAAACATACTTTTATTCTAACTAGTTATACGCATTTAATGACTTGTATTTTCTAACCATTGAACTGCTCATAGAAAAGGGGGACCCCAGAAAAATTGTAAAGTGGTTTTCTTCACCACGGAGGCTATATAACTCTCCTTTATTGCTATGAAATAATAATCACTGCAATATTCTAGGAAGAATTAACATTTGTATCTGGGGTATGCCTGCTCTTCAGTTTTGAGGTTAAATAGGATTTCCAGAAAAATTCTGCATGACTGGAGCTTGAAGCAATGAATCCTTTTGCCTGCTCTGTCTCTATTATGCTGACTAGGGGTTTCAGTCTCTGTTCTTGGATTTCCCCAACTGTGAGACTACTCCAAATTTTCATGTCTGCTTAAGGGGAAAAGAAAAACTCTTTCAGAAGAGATTGGGAGTGGAGCCTAACCTGTGTGTGCTGAATCTTTCTTGAAAGAGCCAATCTTTTTCCTTTGATTAGAGAAGAAAGGAACCATATGACTTAGAAAATGAAAATGGGTGTATATAGTCTGGGTATGATGGGAGTTGAATTTTTCCTGCTTCATCAGGACCTCCAAGTAATTTTTAATTATAGTATTTCAGTAAACAACATGCTGTCCTGATTTCATTCCTGCAAAAAGCCTACTCCTCTTCCCAAGGGAGCTTTGCATAGTTAGCGGGTGAACCATCTTTTTTCTTAGGCTTTGGGGAAGGGAGAGGTGAAATGTAGATGGTCTTGTGCCATAGAGGCAGGACCTAAAAGCTGCAATAAGCTGGGGGGTTTTTTGTCCTTGAAGTTCATAAAATGTCTGCTCTGTTTATTTCTGTAAATTTTAATTTACAGAACCTGGCATCTTGAACTAAGCACCTCTTAAAACCCACTTATTCAATTAATTGATACATTTTTAATTCTAATGCAAATATAAATAAGAATATAGACTTGTATCTCAATTACAGTGCAAGCAGTGAAGAAAGTCCAATTCTTAAACAGGTTATATTAATAATTACACAGAAAGGTTAACAAGAAAAAGCAAACCCAAACAACGTAAGGGAACCATTGAATGAGGCCACCCAGCTGCCTGAAATCTAAAGCAAACAGCTGGTGCTTTGAATAAAAACACATCCTCATTTGTGATAATATTTCATCTAGAACATATTGGCCTGCTGGGTTTCATTGGCTTCTCCATATATCCATTAAAGTACAGTAGTCTCTTTCCTGCTAACATGTACATCTTACTGAATCACAAAAACTTCAGTCTCTTTCTTCTTTTATGGCTTGGTTGACTTTGGAGAACATTCAGCATCAAATTTTTAACCTAACCACAACAGGGCTTCTCTTTGTAGAATCTAGTTCTGGAACGTGCAGTACATACAGCATGATAAAGTCATAGAGATTATACTAAAAACTTATTACTGTCAGTCCTGCTGAGAAGCTGCTGTGCCAAGCTTGCAGCACTGGACTAGGGATACTGTTTATCTCCAAAGTCAAATGCAGTTTCTCTGAGGCCTATCTTCTTCTGCAAATGCTAGTTAGAAGACTGCAGCTTGTGTCACTGACCCCTTGCCAATGCACAGCAGCAGCTTGCAGAAGCCTGTTGCTGCATCCTCGTGAAGGTTGCTTACCTCTCAGGCTGTCCAGTCCTGGTTGACCAGCTATTGGAAGATGCAGTTCAAAACTGAGGAAGGCAAACTGCCTCCTTGGACTTGAGACAATAGTCAGATCACCCCAGTGTGAGGCCCTGCCTTCTCTGACAGTAGGAACTAGAGCCACTGCTGGTGCCAGGTCAAACAACCAGGGAGGCATTCTGAGTGGATGCACAGCAGAAGACATATTACAGGTGAGGCCAGCATGTGCAGCTCAGGATTGGCAGGTGAAGTCTATAGTGATCATTTAGCTCCTGCAGCCCTGGTTACACAGGGAACTGCTTTTAGGTGGCTGCTTCTCTGAAGTGTCTATAAGCATGGTGTAGCTAAGTGGTTTTCTCTTCAGATACCCTTGCTTTATTTTCAGAAGAAATTGGTTTAGTTGCATATAGCTCTTTTGTTACTAAAAATCTTCAAGTACGGCTCTTCTCGGCATAAAATAAGTTTGTGCTCAGTGTGACTTTCAGTGAAATCGGCCAAATCTAAGTCATGCAGGCTTCGCCTTTTAGCACATGATTGCTCTTGCTGACTGCAGTGATGTGGAACCAAACCTGTAGCCTGTCAGGAGAGTTATTAATGGCTCTGGTGTTATGGGGCATTCAGTAACCAGGCTGTGATCTGCAGTCATAATAATTTATATCCCCATCTAGAAACTAGTGTTCAGGTGATGTAACTGGAAGGCACGTGAAAAGAGACAGTAGGCAATCTTACCTCATTTGTTTTAATCATTGCAAACCTGGGGGAAATCATAGTGTTCCTTTCCTTTACCTAATCATTTTTTTTCACTTTCTATGTTAGGTTTTTGCCCTTCAATTGGTTATATTTGCAGTATTTCCTTTAACCAGAAAACAAAACAGATAGTATGAAATACAATGCTCTGTAGAAGCCTATGTCTGTCTGTTCTGACACTGCTGGTGTTTCTGGTCATCAAACAGTGGAACTGAACTTTTTTTTCCAAAGATTCTGGATTTAATTCCTAATGTGGAATATGATTTCTTGAGGCCCAGAGAAATTTCTTTTTGCCCTAATTCTGTACTTCCCAAAGAATAGGAGCTACCTTAACATAAACTGGACAACTCCACTTCTGTAAGACTAGAAATTTCAGGAATGTCCAAATCTGTGTCTTTTCTTCCAGAGTGTGGAAGTGTAGAAATTTCAGTCACTGAGCTACTGTACCTATAGACCTGCAAGACTTGTAGGCCACTTCTTCAGCAATTTCAGAACTACATCACGGGTTTTGTCTTGATTTTTTTTTTATTTTGGACTACATCCCACCTAAAAAATACTATATACAGTTGTTTGTGCAGCTCAAAGCTGAGACTAGTATAAGGAGTTAGAAGAGTGGGGAAGCAGAAATGCTCAGATTCTAATATAAGTTGTCAGCCTTCTCATGTGACTTTTACTGAGTCAGTTAAATCTTCTGCTTGTTTCTTTACTTCCTAGGACTGTTGAAAATGCATCTGAATTTTTGCATCTAGTCAACAAAGGCTTACAGCTGAGAGTCAGGCATCCAACACTGGTGCATGCTGATTCTTCTCGTTCTCATCTGGTAGTTACATTGACCATAACCACAATTGTCTCTGGAGATAACTTTGGTAAGAGGATGTTACTAAAATAAATCTAGAGCCAGTTGTTTTTTGAAAAACAGTCTGTGGGCTGAGATATATTGGATTTTTTCACCTTTTTCTAATGTTAATACATTCCCTCTGTTCTTTTTCATTGTTAACTTCTATCTACCTTCTTAAATAACAGACCAGTTTGATATTTGAATGCTGCTGAAATTTTCACTTTCATAAAAGCATTTCACTTTTCCTAACGTCTTAACTTAGAGAGTTCTTGAAGTTTTATAGCATGAAACGATTAATGAAATATTTTTTTTTATTAAGTCATAAGGTATAAGATAGAGATCAACAAGATACTCAAATACAGTGGGTAAATCACTTCATATGACATATCATATAATTGTTCATGCTAAGTTTGTGGTAATGCTAACCATGCATTTTAAGGATCATCATATGCTTTTGGGTGACAAAGAATTATTTTTTTACCCTCTGTCTTACAAAAATGTCCATTAAATTCAAAGTCTCTTGAAATGTTAATAACAGGCCACTGTAGGAACAGATAACATAGTTGTGTATTATTTACTGTGGCAAAACTTTTATTTCTACTTTTCATTACCACACCAAGGCTTACCAGATTATTGCTTTAGGAGTAACTTTGGCTTTTAGGGGTTAACTTTGTTTTCTTTTGCTCATGTTGGAATTAGGCTCTCTGATTCCAGTGCTGTGGTCCATCTCCTTCATGCTCTGCAACAACAATATGGTTTCAGAAAGTGGAAAATATTTAACATTTTTTTCCCTTAGATTGCTATCACAAATTAAACCGACAGTATTAGCAAAACAGAACAAACAGTGCCCTCACTTACCTATCAGCCTTGCCAAAAGACACAGTTACTTCACAAGTTACAGATCCAGCGTTCCAGATGTTAGCTCTAGCCAGTTCCAGGTTCTTGTCAATCAGACAGATGTTACTTTTCAAAACACACTGTTTGCACTGTTAGTGCACCAGCCATCTTGTCTAGTCCAGACTTCCCCTTCCCACTTCTAATTGCAGTCACCCTACTCTGCCATGTTATCTGTCAGCAAAGCTCCATAGAAATGTCAAGTTTATGTTGAATGCAGAGTCAGGCTTTCAGCTCATAGCACATAGATGAAGATGTGCGTTGTGGGTGGTAGAGCAGCACTCCAAATGAGACCTTCTTATAGTGGTGTGACAGTGAATTCCATCATGTTTAAAAGGAGACATTTCTGATTTAAAAGCTAGGTGCAACTGACAAATTTCTCAACACTGGAGATCTAAGTCACTAAATAAAAAGTTATAAAGTCTACAATAAGTTCTGCACTAGAGCTGGGGTTGACAAGCCAGAAGTTTTTCATGTTTGTTTAAGGTCTTTTAGCATTTTGTTTCAGTAGTATCTGTTGTTTGAGGAGAGCAGATACTTAATTTTCTTGTCTCAAATTGAAGAGTGAGAAATTATTTTTACACTGTATGGCCTGAAGCCATTTATTCTGTGTAAACCAACACAGCTGCTCTGTCTGCACTGTGAACGGTTAGCTTGGGTTTTAGCAGCAGCCTAGCTGGAGAGGTACAGAGCTCTCCAATGCACTTCAGCCAGCTCAGTACTGAAGTTTTGCAGCTGGGAACTCTGTACTACTGCATCTAGACTCTTTCAGTCCTCAGGAAACTCTCTTGTCTCTATTACCTGTAGTAGAATATGCACTTTTTATTCTTTTATGTCTTTTAGAGAGAGAAAGAGATGGATGAAAACCAAAACACTGAAGAAAAACAGTAAAAGGGCTTTGAGAAAGCCCTTTTGCATATACTCCTGCTAAACTAATGTGAAAGCAGCTTTCCAAAAGAAGCTGTCTTCCCCTTCCTTCCCAGCAGAGAGTGAAAGCCAGGTGCTGCTGCTGAGGAAGAAGAAAGATACAAACTAGTCTAGTGCAGCTACAGATCTGCCAGGAGTAGTAGGTAGCCAGGATGAAAAGGTGGGAATAATGCTATTGAGGCTACGAGCTCATCATGTGGAGATGAAGCAGTAGGATATCAGGCCTGAAGGAAGTCTAGAGGGAACAGCAAGCAGCAAAGGGCAACATAGAAGAGGCAGAATGAGGGGTTTTGTTTTCATTGGTGGGGTTTTTTTCTGTTGTTTTTTGGTTGTTTGGTTGGTTTGGTTTTGGTTTGGTTTTGGTTTGTTTTTTGCCAGGGCACAAACAGCTGATGTTTCAAATACATAGAAACAGGCTTGCAGAGCTTACTGCTCCCAAACATCCATAATATTACTTTGGTTGTAGTCAATCTAAAACAAGAAAAAATGCCTCTTTAAAGTCCTTACTGGACTCTGGTTCCTCGTTTTTCACATAGAAGTGTGAATAATGGGGATGCTGGATACAACACAACCTACACAAAGTCTTGTTGCCAACTGGTACAATTGGTTTGATGAGCAAAACCTTAAATAAGACAGAAAAAGTCATTTAGCCTGCCAGTGCCATTGATTCTGACTTGTATATTGCTTCTGTGAGACTAGCATGAAGCAGCAGACTTCCCCTAGTGATGCCCCATTTTCTCCACATTTCAATTTCCAGTGTCAGTGAAAATCTCTCATTTGTTTTTAACATTAACCAGGTACTTCATGGGAAGATGAACAAACCAGTCAGAGACTGAGTAAAGAGGTTTCCTGCACCTGTCCACAAAAAATGAGAGACAATACATCATCCGCCTCTTCTTCCAGAGCCTCCTCACCAGAACAACTTGAAGCAATTGAGAAAAAGAAGCAAGTCAAAACTAGATTGCAGCTGGTGGACCTGGCTGGTAGCGAGTGTGTCGGTGAGCAAACGTGTCTGCTTATGGGCATGGATCCTCCCTGATCTAGGTTACAGTAGTTGTCTTTACCTCTTTGTGGTACCCTGTTTCCACACAGGGGGTGGTTTAAACCCACAGATGCTGGCATGAACAGAGTTTGGGGGACTGATTGTATCAGTTTTACACTGGTACAGTTTAACTGAAAGTCTGACTGCATAAACTTGAAATAAGCCCAGGGCGGTTACCCATATCATAGGTATTTGTTTGTTCAGACTGGTTTCATTACACCTGTTTTTCTACTCTGAAAATTAGCATGCCTTTGTGCAGAAATGTTTAAAGTGCATAAACTATTTAAATATTACAAATATCTATAATAACTGATATCACCATCTGTGGGTTTTTCTGCCTTATTGTGGAAAAATTCTTGGAGGAAGTTAGTGTTGAAAAGCTAATATTGTTTTCATTGTCTCTTCAAAGCATTTTCCTCCTCATGCCTCCTCATGCCTCCTCTGTGCACAAAATAATTTCAAAAACTTGATTATTTCCTAAAGGACAAGCTTTCTTACCAAGAAAAGCCATGCAGCCAAATGTACCATTCCAGAAATAATGTTTTGAAAACTGAACTGGTATTATGAAAGAGTCTTTACTTTACTGCCAAGAATTCTTGCTGTTGCTCACTGTTAAACTTTTGTTCTACAGAGAAAGCTAATATAATACATTATTTTTTTTCATTTGCTCTGAGTGCTGGAAACTGGTAAACATGTAATTGAGCAACAGTGTGTGTGTTTGTTCTCTCAGTTTAAGCAGGACAAACATTTACTTGGTTTGGGGCTTGGTAGATCAGATCCTTCAGTGAAGCCAGAAGAGCTGTGCTCACTCACATCAGTGTTATATGCAGCCCAGCACATGCAGCAGACTAACCTCTGCCATCAGCTATGCTGGTGGACTTACTCTGATGAAAGTGAGGGCAGCTGTTAACTCATAATTGTTTTAAAATGTGGATCAATCTGAGCAGCAGCACAGGAGGCTTCTCACACGCTTCCACACTCCACCTTGTTAGCTCTACAGCCACCCTGGATCATTTACTGCATTTACAAGCTAAGTGGTCCCTTTTTAGCAAACTAGGTTTCCGTTTGAAAACTCTGCTAAATGCTTTATGGAAGTTCATCCAACCAAATGTAGATAATCAGCAGTTTAAACATGTTCTGCCTCACCTATTTGCAGTTTTCTGCTTTTGGGTGATATTCACCATCTCAGGAGTCCACCTTTACTTGCCATAAAAGAAGCCTGGGCATGGCTATATACACAATGACCCCAGTAAAGTTAGTCAGAGATATATCCTACCTCAGATGATGAACACCCTGTGTCAGGGTCTTCCAAACTGTTTTGCTCTGCGCATCTCTGCCAAAAGATTACATCCTCCATCCTCTCCCACAGGCACCTTTCTCCAGCCTTCAGTGTTTTTTTGCTATTACTGTGCCTTTTCACATTTGCCTCTTGAACATGTCTCTTGTTTTCCCAATTTGGAAGATGATGTCCTAAAGGGAAAACAAGATCCCTAGCCTCTCTGTACCTCTCTAGACAGTAGGCAGTTGAGGAAACTGCTAGCCCTATCTCATCATCCTGCTACCATTAGCGCTGCCTAGCATGGATCATAGAATCTTAGAATGGCTTAGGCTGGAAGGGACCTTAGAGATCATCTAATCCAACCTCCTTGCCATGAGCAGGGATCTCTCTCAACTAGACTAGGTTGCTCAAGGCCTCATCCAACCTGGCCTTGAACACCTCCAGGGAGCAGGCATCCACAACCCCTCTGGGCTGTCTATTCCAGAATCTCACCACCCTTGTGCTAAAGAACTTTTTCCTAAGATCCACTCTAAACCTATTTTTCCCTCAGTTTAAAACCATTTCTCCTCATCCTATCTCTGGACACTCTTGTGAAGAGTCCCTCTCCAACCTTCCTATAGGATCCCTTTAGGTATTGGAAGGCAGTTAGAAGCTCCCCCTGGAGTCTTCTCCAGGCTGAACAATCCCAGCTCCCTCAGCCTATCCTCATAGCAGAGGTGCTCCAGCCCCTAGATCATCTTTGTGGCCCTCCTCTGGACTCATTCCAACAGATCTATGTCCCTCTTATGGTGGGGACACCAGACCTGGACCCTGTATTCAAGGTGGGGTCTCACAAGAGCAAAGGGTGAGAATCGCCTTTCTTGATCTGCTGGCCACACAACTCTTGATGCATCCTAAGATACAGTTGGCCTTCTGAGCCGCATGAGCGCACTGCCAGCTCATGTTGAGCTTCTCGTCGATCAACACCGCCATGGATCATGTGCTCTGGGTAACAAGAAGTGATTGCAGATGCATCTGTATTTCATCCACTGGCCTGGAGAAAGGCTGAATTTGAACAATGTGATGCTGAATGCTGGTAGTGAGTTTCTCTTCCCCTCAAGGCAGAGAGGACAGGAGGAATTAGTTACTCTTAACGGTATGCTCATCCAGGCTGATCAGAGAGTTGAGCTTGCAGAACCTCTTTAAATTGTTGCATATTGTTGCATAGTGTTGCATAGATCAAACCTTTCCAGAACAGGTGCACACCACCATGCTGGGTAAATGGCAGCAGGGCACCATTTTCCTTTATTATTTTCCTTACAGCATCATAGCACAAACCAGCACCTTTCAGGCTGATGAACATAAACCCCTCTGGGGTTGTACAGTTTTGTTTCTGCCACTTATGCCACCACTGCCACTCCTGTTTTTCCTAAGGGATACAGATGGGGCAGTTAACTATTATAAATGTTGGTGGATGACAACAGGCTTTTCCTTGGGGACACTGCAGATGAGTGGTTTCAAAAGCAGAACTGTCTTCTCTGATCTTAGTGTTCCTGCTTTCTCTGTTCTATAATACATACGGAGCCCAGATGCATCATACAGCTGAAGAGCTCAACTTTAACATGAGATACTTCAGAGCATTTTCAGGCACTGAACATTTTTTTACCTTCCTTCAAAGAGTGCTTCTACGCACTGAACAATGTATTGGCAGGCTGGAGTAAACAAGCACTGCATCTTGCTTTTGGCATCAGCGGGCTGCAAGCCACGGTTCAGAATTTGTGTTTCAAAAATGTTGCATTGAAAGTAGATGATACAGCAACAGAATTTTTCACACGGTACAGCTGAAGCAGCTCTGCTGAGTCTTACCATTGTTTTTTTCTACACTGTACTAGGTATGTCTGGAGTGACGGGTGCAGCACTGAGAGAGACGTCATTTATTAACCGCAGCTTGTCTGCCCTAGCAGATGTGCTTGGAGCAATAGCAGAACAGCGCTCGCACGTACCATACCGAAACAGCAAGCTTACACATCTGCTTCAGGACTCCATAGGTGAGGCATTAGTCTGACTTTTGTTTAACAATACAGATTTCTTTTGCCACTCTTTCCCCTCCTTTGTTGTGTAAAGCTAGAGGATGGTCTTTACTCCTCCCTTGTACGTGGGCCTCTGTTCCAAAGCACAGGCTTTGGAACAGTGTGAGTACACAGTGAGAGTTCTGAACTCCTCCTAAATTTGGCTAAACCTTGCTGTTTCCAAGGCTCAGTTTACTCTTGTAAAAATCGTAACAACTTTAACAGAATCTAAAGGGTAATAATTGCATTTCAGTCATGTTTCATGGTCAGGTACAGTTTACAAGTTAAGCTTCAATCTTTATTACTACCAAGTGTACTCCCATTATTTGCACATTCCTTAAAGTTGTGCCCTGTAGCAGTAAGACAAAAAAGGGATACAGAACACGCACATGGTAGTGTGCTACAACTTCTTTCTGTGTTTGGGTCGCCTCCTCTTCTCTAGCTCTGTCTATGCAGAAAGTTTTAAAGAATGTATAATTCCTACAGTAATGTCAGATTTGTGTCCATCTATACTATTTATTAGTCCATTTTTCTCCAGTCAGAAAGCATCAGCCCTTATACTTTTAGTCTCCAGTTCAAAGCATTGACAGTGACTGAGGTAACAGCTCTTCAGAGATTCTGAAAGACTAATGTTCTACTTGAATTTTGAATTTCACCTAGTGCTGGAGTCCCCACTGTGAAAAGAGAAAGCCAGAACAAGAACTGAGCTTAGGACCTATGTTGTATGGGCAGTGAGCCTGGTTTTAACCATGCCTGGTGTCTGACTTGGGTGACACTGTTTATGTGAAGTGTTGAAAGTGACAATTCCTTGTTTGTTTAATCATTCTCTGCAAACTCCTAAGTCTGTTTTGCTTTATTGTCACACATATAAGCCATTTTGCCATTACCCCAAACTTGCAAACATTTGACAAATCTTAACAAAGTGCCCAGACCCATAACATACATGCTGACTAACTGATGAACCAATAAGGGAAAAAAAATCTACAAGTTGTGCAACATTTATTCCACTAGGGCAAATACTGTATCATTAGATATACACTTAAAGGAGCTGTCTGTTTTCAACAGCTCTTTTCATGGGCAGTCTTCAGCTTCATGAAGACAATGGTAGCCTACACTTGGTGTTGCGTAGATCAATACATTACCAGTGTATAACTTACTGAAAATAATGAGGTAAATAAGTATGCTTTGTCTTTTTCCTGCTTTTAGGAGGTGATGCTAAACTGCTGGTGATGCTGTGCATCTCTCCTGGCCAGAAGTACATAACAGAATCAATGCAGTCTCTGGGATTTGGAACTCGTGCTCGGCAAGCTCAAAGAGGGCAAGTCAAGAAAAAAAATGTCCCTGTGCTGAGTAAAGCAAAATAAAACCTAAGACTCTTGTGGATTAAACTATTATTAATGAGTTCCTCAGACTGAAATGTATAGTGTTGTCCTAAAGCCATTCTTTTAGCTATCAATTGCCAGATAAAATAAACAATCCTCAACATGGCGTTAGTGAGCCATAAACCTGCTGATAACTTGCTCCAAAGATAATAGCAAGTACTGATAACAGCTACCAATCAGGGTGCAATGGCATAGAAATAATTTGGGCTTTTTTAGGAAATCAGCACATGGCTTTGGCTACGTGTTTCCTTTGTATAAGTAGAACTTAGTCAAAAGAACCTTGATTTAGGATGACTTGCTTCTGAAAGGCCAAGGGTGCATTCTGTTTTCTCCATAGAAGACAAGTGTCTAAATATCATTCCAGTGCTTCAAAGCAGCAAGTAAAATACTTCCTGCCAGCTTGGATTTAAATGAGACATGTCATTGTGGTTTGCTTTTCTGTCTAGCATAGGTGGGGTCGTTTCTGATGTACTATCACTAGGTAGGAGTGTAAAGGAACCTATCGGCTGTATTTAATGGAGTTCTGATCTCTGGTTTAAGTAGGAAATAATGGCACTAGGGAGATGGAGGAAAAGGAGTGAGGCTCTCTATGTTATCCCTCTGGAATGTAGTTTAGGAAGCAAATGAGGGAATATACAACTTTATGAAAGCACACTTGGGTTAAATGGTTGGAGCAAATCCCAACTCTGCTGAGTTCACTAAGACTACAGCTCTGCCCATTTTGGGTGTTTGGACTTTTTTCTCCATGAGTGCTGAAAGGCCCTGAACCACCAATCCTAATGTGACCCAACCTGTACAACTGTTTTAGTACTCTGGCCTGTTATTTTGCTTGCATTTCTGAAGCAAGTTAACTACATCACGACCTTGAAGATGCACCTGCACATTAGAAAAGGAAAACTACATTCTTCCTATCCATCCTATGAGTAAAATGCTAAGAACTTGGCTTGTGATATGGTGCTTGTCACTTTCAAGAGGCTTTCACCCTCTTACACCAATGTTGAGAAAACACCTCCAGGATTTGTGAAGGAATTCACACTGGGAGAAGTTTCAATGAAATTTAAGAGATGAGAAGTGGTTCTGAGTAGTTGGGTTTGAACAACATTTGATAAGTTTTTATGCACTGCACTACTGCTCAGCAGAGGCCTCAGGATCCACTCTGAATTTTTACTTCCAGCAATCACTCTACCTCTAGACTGAGTGGTCACTGGCAGGTCACTGCAAGACAACTGAAATTGCAGTGGCATGCTTAAAAAGCTAGAGTTTGTAGTAGTCACTTAACCTTCACAAGCATAAATATTTATCCAGAGATTATATAGCATACTATTATTGGAATTTCACCCTTGAATATGTAACAGCTGTTGTAGTGCATGCAGTGCTCTGGTGCTTAGAACAATAGCATCACAACCAGAGAGCTGTAAGATTAGTTGTCTGCCTAAATAATGTTGTGAGGATAAAAAACTTTGTTATTACAGCAGTAATAGATGGATAGAAAAATAAATCTGGACACAGGAACTTATGAAACTGAATGGCCACTAAAGCAATCTCAGGTGAGAAAGTGTCAGAGTGAGGAACATTAGGCTACTAAATGAAACACTGGAGCAGACACAGCTTCAAGCTCACCTTGTCTCCTGACAGCTAGGCTACTACAGCAGCCTGCATTACACCTTCAAGGCATGTTAAGTGACAAGGGAGGGCTACCTGATTCCTCAACTATTTTTAAGGATTTGACATTTCTTAAGTGTTACATAGAAATGTAAGTTGTCATGAACTGTGCTTTCTTTTCCGGAGCTGCTCTAAAAAGCTTGGCATTGATTTACAATCTTGTGGTAGGGGAAAAGCAGCAATACTTACTCTCGAAGCTGAGAAATAAATGCCTCAAATATCAGCAAATACCAAAAGTTTAAGTTTCTATGCTAACATTAACTATGCCAAATTGTGCACATGCAGCATTCTCTATTTCTGTTTTCCTTGTCACTGTAGCATATCCCTCACTGTTTGAGCTGCACAAGGAAGTGTACAGGATACGCAGGGCAGCACAGTTAACATTTTACTCCAAGAACTTTCAGTTTTGGAATTTTCTGGGTTTTAGAGGCGTGATTGCTTAGTCTCAGTGTCAGCTGTGATGCACTGAAGGAAAGGGTGAAAGCAGTAAGGATCAAATGGCTTTACTCTGGCACTGAGGCCAAATTCTTCTGACCAAACAGTCACTTGGACCTCCTAAAGGAGAGGCAAGGATCTTCAGACATGTAACTGATGTCGGGAGGAGCAAGGAAAACAGCATGTGCAAGGCCCTATACTTCTCTGCCGTATTTTTTCTTTAGTTGTCAGATCTTTTATTCTTGGAAGCAACAGCTATGTTGGAAAAGCAGGTGTCACAGTCACAGAGCTGACTTTAAAGTTTCATTTGTTGACTAAAACCTATCCCAATAAACCAGTCCTCATCATCTTGACACTGAAAAGCTGAAAAACATGTGCCAACACTGGAAGAAAGTGTGATACTTGAAAGCATTCTAAAAAAGTTGAGACAGGAGGTCATAAGCACCAGGAAAAGGTGGTTGTTTTTAAGAGTGCCCACATAGTCTTATTTGCTAATGCCGCTTTGTTCTCTGGCAGGGCAGGGGTACAAGAAAATGAGAGTAAAAGCCATATAAATCAGGATAAATCCTTTCAGTGAAGCATACGAGTTCAGAATTTAGAGCTCAGACAGTCTCTTGGTGCACTGAAGAAAGTGCACTCTCAATCCCACTCTACTCTACCCCTGCCTGCTCAGCCTGGTCACTGGGTCACTGTTTCAGAGGGAGTGCTGCTTAGTGTAGGGGTGTCCTCTCTCCTATCCACAGTCAGCCTGTTAGCCTTTCACTGCTGGATTCTCATTCTCCCCCTGGATCCCCACTTTCTCTTGTGATGGTTCAGCCACTGGTCAGGTACATCCTACCTTTCACCATCACCTGGTTGGCCATAGGAAAGAGGCATTCCTCCACACGGCGATGCAAGGCACCACAAACTCCAGCTATCCATTGCACTGTCTTTCATATGACCCTCTTGAATAGATTGTCATCTTCCTTGCCCTGCAGATGATGTGAGCAAATCATTTTAGCAACACTAGCTAGGAGCCTCCACCTCCTCCTCAAAAAGCCTACCTATTATTGAAACCACAGCAAACATTAGAGAATTTGTTCTTGTGAATACTTTGGTATTGAGCATCCTGGTTTAGTGTCAAGTTGGCCAAGGAGTCAGTGGTGTGACGTCTGACCAGCACAGCAGCTGTCTGGGAGGTGCAAGGTCTAGTATTTGTGCCAGTGTACCCCTAACACCTTACATAAAGATGAAAGTTACCTCCAGACTGCAAATACCCCTCACCCTCTGGCAGCCTACTCACACATCCTCTAAATCATGAGCCAAGCACACTCCTCCTCCCCAACCCAAAAGCAGAAAAGATGGATCCCGTTCAAAGACAAATAATTTGAGCTCATGTCTCTCCCTGCGCAAGTGAACCCTCTGGCTTGTGGGACATGCAGCACATCTGGAGATGGGGCAGGGAAAACAGGACTCTGCTAGACCAATGCCCAAGTCCTCATACTAGCAAGTACTCATCTAGGGTAAAATACAGATACATGTACACATAGACCTACACAAAGTTAGCAGGAGAAGTCTAGACATACCTAGAATCAGATGATAGCCTTTGAGGTACAAGCCCAAAATTTGGCCCAGAAGTACAGCTTGGTGTCCACATTTCTCTGTAAATTTATCATCACGGGTGGGATTTATCAACTCCCGTTCTTCATTCCCCTTGCAGCCAAGGGAAAGGGATTAACAGGATAGACCCACTTGCAGCAAATCCCTCTGCCTCTCCAGTCTAGCGAGGGAGTCCGGGCACAGGGTTTAGAGCCCCAACTCTCAAGTTTGCCACAGCCAGGGAAACTGATGGCTCAAGGGCCTGATTTTGAAGCACATGAAACTGCTGTGAAGGTTTTTCCACTTATTTTTTAAAACCTTGATCCCTACCATACCTACGCAGCTCTAACATTAAGCTCTGCAGCACTGGCCCAGCACACCTTCTTTCAGCCTTTGTATGAATGTGTCCCTAGTTCCCTTGCAGGCCCCCGTTCCCACACAGGGAAGCGTGCAGTGGAGCAGAGCACATGGCACAGGAGCTGCTCCCCTTCAGTCACCTGTGAAGGTGGGTTTTTTCCAAGACCCACAGGGAATGCCTTTGTGCAGGGCAGTTTACCACCCTCCGAAAGCCTCCCTCCCACCAAATGCGTGCTGTAAATTCACACTGCAGCTCACAGCACCCTGCAGACAAGCTGTTAATCTTCCTCCCCCCCCAGGAGAGCCCAAGGAAGCAAGTTGATTCACAGTTGCTTAACACTGCTGAATCTCATCACAGGGTTAAAAAAGAGCAGCAGTTGAGCCAGCCAGTGCCTGTGGCCTGCTCTTAAAAAAACCCTTGACCTATGCTGACGCTTGAAAATTATATATTTAATTTCCACATGTGGTTTCATGCTTTGTCAGCAGCCACACCACAAACAGAGGCTGGTCTTGGTTTTATCCAGACTAGGAAAACCATAATTAGCATTGGAAGGTTCACAAAAATGTTTAATTTGTTATTAAATTGCAATTCCATTTTATGAAGCACTTTTTCGAAACTCTGAAGAACGCAAGGCACAAACAGAACGAAGAGGTTACTGAGAAAAGCTTTTGGCTCCTGCTCTGGATGAGCAGTTGCAAGCTAATGGGCTTGCAAGCCCCTTCCAACTAGTGGAAGGGGCAGCAGCATCTGCTCGCAGAGGAGCAAATGGGGCCAGAGTGCAGGAGTGCCAAAGGTACTGTAGCCTTTCACAAAACCAGCCTGGTGTTTGAACAGAGACATTAACCATAGACCCAGCCAGACAAAACTTTAAACCACATACCATACAAAGGGTACAGGGTGATCTAATTGAAAAGCATGAGTGAGGGAAAATGTTGCCTACAGTTCTTTTTCTTGCATCCATTTTTATCAAAACAGATTTTATCTTGCAAAGCATTTACCCCCTCTAATTTCATTTATATAAACGGAGACCAAAAAAACCCCAAAAACTAAGATAAAATTCAAGTCTACTTGAACTCATGCAAGTATGTCCAGGGAGGTCAGGGGAGGGGGCAGCTGCATTCAGTTCTGTTTGAATTCATCTTTAGCAAGGTGTCCGTGGTCTTGACTAAGGTTGGCAATGCATCCAACCAGTAATTGTCCCAAAGCTGTGTCAAAATATTCTTTGGTGACATTTAGAATTGAGGACATCACAGCATGCCCCTGGCCAGGGGCAGGGAGAGTGAAGGCAGCTGAGGGCTGGGGGCACTGCAGTGCTCGGAAAGTCCTGGCTCGCACCTGGCAACAGGTTGGTGCCAGGGCTGTGTCTGTGAAGGCACGCCGGACCTCTTCACATCGGCCGTAACCTACAGCCTCCCTCCCCAGTGCTGCTGGCACACAGCAGGCACTGTGTGGGGCTGCACAGAGTACTGAAACCACCAGGTAGTGGATCTCTGTGCTCTACCGCACATCCCTTGCTGAACTCATGGGCTGGGAGAGCATTTTCCAGAGATTATTTTATCCACCCCCTTATTTCATGACAACATTCCCCTCCACTTGTGTTTTTACCTAAGATCTCAGATTAAAAGCTAGAGGATTCTTCTTCCCCATATCCAAAAGTCTAAGACTGATCAGACAAGGCATTTGAATGAGAAATCCCAAACTCAGTACTTGAATAACGTGATGCAATGCTCCAAATTCACCTCGTTTGTTCAGCACATGACACATCTCTAATGACTTGGAGATCAGCCTCTGAAAACCTGCCGAAATTCTTAAATGGTCAAGTGACCAGACATTACAACGGCCTAAATTAAGCAACAAAAGAATAGAAGTACTCCAGCTATCAAGAGTAGGTATTTAGCATCAGTTTTGATAGAAACAATGGGGGAAAATACCCAGAGATGTGCAAATCTCACGCTCCTGGATTTTGATATCTTATTCACAGACTTGCAGGCTTGAAGTTTGTCCTGGGTTGAGTGAGAACAGAACTAATTCTGTTCAGAGATTTTACTTTTCATCTCAGTTCTTCTAACTCACTGCACTGTCTGAAGTCAGCAGCCTGTTTTCACAGGCAGTGTCTGCTGCTGGCAGTGATAACACCCCATGATTAGAGTTACTACCAGAGAATGATGTGCAGACCAAGGCCACTGCTGGATCCTGTGTACCACATTGGGGGGTGCAGGAAAGTGAAAGGCTGCACCTGCAGGGAGGTGAGGCCAAGACAGGTGACCCCAAGACAGGTGACCCCAAACTGACCAACAAGGGATTCCATCCCATGTACATCATATTCAGTATAAAGCTGAGGGAGCAAGACAGTCAAGCTCTTCCTGCTTCCTCCTCTCTTCTTCAATGGCTGGCCTCCAAGGAGGACTCTGTCCATTCTGTCTTCAATGCTAATCTGTGTGTTCCTGAATCCAGCTCCTGAACACAGCTCCCGTCTGCTGCTGGGCCCAGTTTGGAACTCTCCCAGTGCATCAGTGGTGACAGGAAAATTCAACAAAACCTTATGCAACTACATTAAAGCATCCTCATTGTCCTAGGT
>JANHGN010018318.1:31692-43496 GCA_024605025.1 Megaceryle maxima
GGGGGGTTGGGTTCAAAACTGGGTTTGTATATATTTGTATATATTCCATTTTTATTATTATTTTAATTTTCATTAAAGCTGTTCCAGTTTCCTTTTCTAATTTCCAAGTCTCTCTCCCTTGTTCCCTTTCTCTTCCCCTTTGGGGAAGGAGGGGGGGTTAACAGAGGGCATCTGTTATAGGTCTAGTGGGCTGCCCTGACCCTAAACCTCGACAAAGTTGTACTTCTGCTCATTACCTTAGGGAACCAAAATGAAGCTGAGTTGTCAACCCCATATTCTTCCAGCTCTTTGTTTGCAAGTATCTCCTCCAACATGTGTCCTCTCTTGCCCTTTTTCTGTTACATGAAATTACTATCCTGGCTGGGATGAGTCACTGCCCAGCAGTGCACTTGAAAGCAAGCACCAGAAGGAGTGGTTTTGCCCTCTCATTTTCCTCTGGACTTTACTAAGGAGTCCCTTCCCTCTTCTAAACAAAAATAAAAACAACAACAAAAAAGCCAGCCCACCACTATAAAAAGCTTTGGAAGCCACACCAGAAGCTTTGAAGATCCAAGTGGCAGAAGATGATACTTCCTCCCTCATTTCAGATGTTTGGGTTTTCAGCAGCATGAGCCTCATCCACCTCTTTCTGAGCACACGCACACACAGATTCTGCCCCTGATGTGCTCTGAGCTGGTGCTTGGAATATCACAAGCTCCAGGTTAAACTCACAAGCAGCTTCAGAAACATAAGCATTGTGCAGGGGAGCCAACGTATTAGCGAGCAATCCTTCTTTACACTCTAGCTCTACGTGCTTTGGACAAGCAACACCATTGTTCCCAACGCTCTTCCTCAAGTCTGCACTCCTTTTCTCCTGACCCATTTCCCAAGCTCTCCCCAGGGTAGGCGGCTCAGTGCAGGCAGATACTTGCACTCATCCATTCTCTACTTAGAAAGGAAATGGAGGAGGAGCCCACACTGCTCCAGCTGGGTCTGTTGCCAAGGCAGAATTCATGGAGAATGACCAGCTGGTGTTTAACAAGCTGATGCTCTTAGCGTCCTTCACAATGTGACCAAGCTTAGGCAGACAGATTTGACAAGTTATTTCATGGTGTCCGACCTGTGGGAAGCACTTCCCAAGAGAAATGAAACACAGTGTCTAAGAGACTATTCAATATTGCAACAGGGACACCTCAGAGAGATGGCACAGGGCTCTATCCAGAGAGACTGCACACTGGGTGTTGAGTAGGTACCATGCAGTGCAAAAGCCACTGCCCAGGCTACCTCCAGGGGCTGTAAAGGGCACTGTGCCTCTGGACATCCCCCACTGAGGCTGTTTTATGGAGAAATGTGTCCCATCTGCTGGCCTCCCAGTCTCCAGCCAGAAGAAAGGCTTTATGATGCTTTTTTTTTTTTGAAAAGCTGTTGTAGATTGACTGTGGACATGTACCATCTGGAAGTTCCAGAACTATATTTTGCTACTGCTCGCTACCTAATGTCATCAGAGCAGAGAAACACCTCTTGGTAGCAAGCCCCTTGAATAAGCCAAGGCCCTGCAGTGCCATACCGATTGTACTCTTCACCTCTCCTCTTACCTTGGCACATGAATACCCTGAAACTGCCCCTACCAGCTACCAGACCAGCAGTTGTGATGTGAGGAAGAGGCATCAGGCAATTCAAAGGAAGGGAAAAGAGGTCTGTGGGTAGATTGGAGCTTGACTTCTGTTTCCTTAGCAAAGTCTGGTTTACCTACTAAATTTAGAGTAGCATTTGCAACATCAAGAGGCAGGATGAGACTGTGATGTCTGAACACAAGAAGCTGGACCTGCACATTCACATGTGAACAAGAAAAGAGGACTTATGACAGACACACTGATGTAGACACTACTTGAGTGCAGACAACTCACAACAGCTGCTTTCGGGACACTGATGCAAGCAATAAGTTTTCAGCATTATCAGGTTTGTGTTAACCCCTTCTACCTCAGTCCCATAAATCCTGGCACACTGAAGCATCACAACCTTTGCAATCCCAGCCACAAGTCGTGAGCTCAGCTTCAAGCTATAGAGAGCAAAAGCACAAGGATTAATTAATATTGAAAATGTAAAAGTGTGCAGTTGCCCAGGGGACAGAGGAAGAGAAGCGAGCTACCTGCAGTTACTGTACAGGTCCTGTGAGGGCTCCTGCTGCATCTCTCCCAAAGTGAGCCATGCACTGCCACGTGACTGTGAGGTGGGTCTCTGCAGAACAGATCAAACCAAGCCCAAGGAAGGGCAGGTGCCACTCAGTCACCTCTGACCCTTTGCATGCAAGTCTAGCTCTGCAGAAGGCAACACCAAACTGCCTTCAGCCAGGACACCTTTTTGGAGAGTCCTGCCAAGCACTCAGGATACCATCACAGCATCTGGTGACCGCTCTGTGAGAGCCAAAGAGTGTCCTGCAACACCCACCAGGCCTTGCCAGGGCTACCACAGACACGGTTAGGCACCAATGACATGCATGGGATGCTCACAGCCAGCTGCTATCTGCGTCACACAATGCCACCATCATAAGGTGATGTGGTGACAGCAAACCTAAAGGCAAGGAGATGTGTGACTACAGGCAGAAGCAAGCAAAAGTATCTGGCCTCCAAGAAGGAGCGACCTTTAGACACCACCTACCTCCCATGAGTGGAAAGGGAAGGAAAAAAGGGCATGGAGTTCTGGGTGAGCTTCAACAAAGATCTGGCAGGCATGAGATACTGGAGATGGGGTGACACTGTCTCACACAACATTTACTCATTGAAGTCTTGAAAACAAACCTGGCTTGACCCTAGAAGTTCAGGTTTTATTGGTACTTTGCACTAGGCAGCTGAGGTCACATCCTCAGGTTTCACTAGACCCTGGCCAGAGTCTCAGTTTAGGCACCTGCTTTTAACAGAGCAGGTCCAAGAGTGCCCTGGAAAAGTCCCCTAGCATCTCCCACCTACCAGCAACAAGTGGTACTACCACCAGGTCAGTCTTTGCAGTTCTCCCACCACCATGTCCCAAGCTGCCACCTTCACCTGGCTGCTCACACTGGCAGGCATCTGGGGTGCAGAGCCAGACGAGGCTGCACCTGGAAGCTCAGACTCTTCATCCACATGTGCCCTGGGAGAAGACACTGTTGGACAATTAAAATGTGTGGCACCGAAGTCCTCTGCAGCCCAAGAGGCTGGGACTGCAGAGCTACATTCTCAGGGAAGACCTAACTGAGTTACTGCCACCCTCACCCAAGCCATCGCTGTGTGCAGTCCTTGCAAGTTATTCCTTACCCCAGCATGTCCCAGTGAAGACTCAGCAGTTTCACCATCAGGACACACCAGACAGGGGGAATGAAGAAGTGGTTTCCAGGCCACATCCAGCAACTGCTTAAGACTTTCACAGGGAACAACATTTAATTAAGACTGAGAATCAAGCAAGCCCCACCCCATCAGAGGTCTCCTTACTTCTCTCCTGAGCAGCTCATCCACAGGACCATGATACTGGAGCACAGTGGAAACCTCTCCCAGAAACTCTGCTGAAGACCTTCTCCTTTCCCTGACTCTTCTGTGAAGAGAGCTGATTTCCTGTTCCTTGATTGTTTTCTTCTGTAGCACCCTCCACCTGGTCCTGCCACCAGCTGCAGAAAGGTAAACACCTGAGCCACCAGGAACCCTTTCTGGACCCTGCCCTCAGGCAGAGAGCAGCAGCTTAGGGCCACCCGAAACCACTTCATATCCTCCATAGCTAGGATGGCACCACTGAAGTAGCTGTCCCTGATGCTATTGTGCCTCATGGGGCTCTGCATTTTGTCCATTCATCCCCTAGATAAGGAAAATTTCTACTTGAAGCTCTGCGGGCACCTGCCTGCAGTTACAGAGGCAGCTCTGAGCCTACAGGACAGCATTAATGAATCAGGACCAGAGTGGTGGTAGCAGCAGTATGGGGACCTTTTAAAGTTCATTAACTGTAAAAGTATTGGGTTGTATAAAAGCTCAGCTGATGCTCTGGCAACATCCAGCCTTCAAGAGCTCCTACCCTGCTCTGTTTATTTTGAAAACAGGATAAAATCAGCATTGTGGCTGTAGAGCTCTCCTTTAACCTGCTAACCCTACATTTTTTTAGCAGTAATTCTGCTTTGGACCTCAAAGTGGTTTGTGTTGAAGCAAATTGGAAAGCAATGGTTTGTACCCTCTCTATTTAATTTGCAGGGCATGTATTAAGCAAAATTGTACCCAGCTGCTCCCACAGCAAACCCTGCTGCTCATCCTCCGCTGTAGGACGTGGCTAGCTGAATGCCAGTGCTGGCAGCCAAGCTGGTCTGGGACTGGCTGGGGGTATGGCCACTCCAGCAGAAGACCCTGTGTCTGCACTCCCACACCCAAGGCACTTACTAAGCGTAAGTTTGGATCTAGATGTTCAAAACCAGGCCATACTTAGGGGTCTTTTTATTACCCTTATGCCAAATTTTCCCTTCAGCCAGGTAGGCTGGAAGGGATCCCTTGTTTTTCTTATTACAAGCTGTGAGCCTTAAGCAAAAGTCTGACTCAGGGAGGTGGTTCTTTAAAAAGAAAACAGTGTACTGCAATACCTGCAAGAAATGCAATCAGAGCTGGCAATACTAATATTGTCCACATATCCCCAGGTGCCTCACCTGCCTTAACGCACCTCCTTGAACATCCCAAGAATGGAAGTTCCCCCAAAATTCACCTTGTTATCACTTTAGCAGAGGGATTATAGGAGCTCTCTCCATGTCTGACTGAAAAGACCATCATCAGAAAGTCTGCATTACCCACAAAAAGATCATATGGGCAGAAAAGCCTCCTTGACGCCGGCAGTAGTGACATGTGGCAGAGAACAGGAGCATTGCCAGTGTTGCTGGTCCTGCAAACGCAGAGACCTCAGGACCCACTTCAGCAGACGATACAGACAAAACCCAGGATGGCTCCTCAGGCTTTCTCCATACATACAGTGAGCAATTTGACCCTAAATATATTCTACAGAAAGGCAGCCCACAAGCCAGGCAAGAAAGATTTCAATACCACCACCAGGAACAACAACAAACTGCACCAGACCTGATTTCCAGCAATGGTTAAGTGTGGATGCCTCAGAAGAGGGCAAAAAAACCTCCTTGCTCTCACCCCCAAAGCTGCACATCAAGGACAGAAAAGTACCTGGCTTTCTACAAGTGCATATTTTCCCTCAGGGTTCTCCATCCCAAGAGCCAGAGCTCTTTTGAATGCACTTGGATCTGAGACAGTGCTGAGGGGAGGGTAACCCCAAAGCCTGCACCCAGCAGAAGAGCAGGGAGGGGCTCGACTCCCTGCCACCCTGCCAGTCTGAACCCTCTTGGTTAGAAAGCAAGCCATGTTCAAAACTTTGTTTTCTAAGAGCATGGGGAACATGGCTGCTGGAATTGGTCACTGTTGCCACAGTCATCAGACAGCTCAGGCTATTTGACACCTGGTTGTATCAAAGAGGCTGAGTACTTTTTGTGGCTAATGAAAACTAATTTTTCCTACACTGAATGCTCAGCTGTCACTAACATATTCAGCAGTATTTTCCATGTGGTGGCTTGAGACTTAAGGCTTCTAGCACATACCATTTGAAATTATCTCATTGCTTAAGTACAGCAGCAATTGGAGAAAATAAAGATTCATTCAAATGTATTTATGAGATTTAAAATAAAAATGTGAGGCCTACATTTCCAGGAATAAAAATAAAGCAGAATTTTAAAATACCACAGCTATGCTCTTCAATAGCCCATATTAGGCTGCCCCTGCAGTCTACCAGAAAGTATAAATACGATTTTTGCTCACTGCATCTCTGTGGTAGAACAGACTTCCAGTTCAAAGGTTGCTATCTAGATCTTACTCCAACAACTACAATCTTCTCCTTGCAGACCCAAATTCAGAGTTCAGAAGGACAGATGAAGCTGGTACCTGGCTGACTGGCAGCATGAAAATGCAGCATGGCCATGGCCTGGAGCATGCCCAGAAAAACCAAGCTGCAGGTACACCATGCATGCCAGCAAAGGAGGGGTGGGAACTACTTTGAGGTAGGTTTACTTTATAAAATGTCGTTTGGATGCAATAAGTAAAATCATCCACATGGAAATAAAGTCCTTCCTGTTCATTTCTCCATCATCCTTTTGCCTCCACCAGCATATTCCCGCTGACCAGAGTCAACTTGCCGGTAGATTCTCCTTTTCCTCCACTCCCCTTCTTGATGAAGCCAGTGCCAGTGCAGCAGGTGGGGTTGTCACAGTGTGCTGTGCCGGGAAGGTGCTATGCAAGAGGCCCTGCACCTCTGTGCTGTCTCACCAACCTGTGGGCCCAGCTGCTCTGTTAGCTGCCCTGGCTGAAGGTCCACGGCAAGGGCAAAAGGGCCTACCCATGCATCTCATTGCTAATATTCAGCTACCGGAGGGGCTCATGGGTGGTGGGCAAGTAGTTACAACAGCATGCAGGTATCTTACAAATTCAGTACACTTGATTGCCTGTGTGCAGCCAGGGGAAATGCTCAGCGATACTGCTCTGATGCCTGCAGAGGTTCTGCAGAAAGGCTGCTCACCCTAAGACAGCTCTGCAGTGAAAGAAAAACTGCTTTGCTGAGTGGTACTGAAGGCTCATCTGCATCTGTCCTGTCTCCATTAATGCCCCATGGACAGCAGTGAAGCAAACTACAGGTATAGAGCAGGCACAGCAGACACAGCTGCTCTGCCTCAAATACAGCCTGTCAGTCTGTCCCTGCCTCTGGGAAATCCCACTCCATGGGTTTATTATACTGAAGGGGCTTGTCTTTCATAAAGTGACTTGTTGGAGAGGTTTTTTGAACTGATATTGACTTTTCCCACCTAAAGCATCCTGTGCCAAGGATTCCCAGCGGCAGCAGCAGCCCCTTTATCCCCACGGTAACTGGGCAAACAGAACATGCTGCCCACGGGCTGAGAGGTGCTGCCCCCGTGACTTGGGACACATTCTGCACGGGGTTCAGCGAGTGTCTGATGGCTACTGCCAGCCTCGAGGGGGTGTGTGTCTGCTCGCACAAATTTCGACTTCCTGGAGGTCTGGCCCACGTGGACCTTCCGGGCTTCTCCTGTTTCTCAGCAGGCCGCACCCGTTCCCGGGGGCAGCCAACAGTTCGGTCTCCAGCAACCTGTCGACACAAGCTGACCGAGATGCGTCCCGGTGCCTCGCCCGCCCCAGGCGACGCGGTCCCCAGCACCACTTGAGCCCCCTCAGGCTGCTTCTTGCGGCCGCTCGGCCCAGCCGGCACCCGCGACAGGAGCCGACAGGATGGGCCGGCCGCCTGCCAGCACCCCAGCCTCGGCATCTGCCCCGACCCCGGGGCAGCGGCCACCGCGCTCCTCGGGCGCCGCCTCGCGCCCCGGCCCGGCACTGCCGCCACGGCCCAGAGCACGGCCCCCGGCCCTGGGCGGGGGAGTGTCGCTCCGGGTGCTCCCGCCTCCCGGGGAAAAGGGGGGCGCAGCCCCAGGCATAGCCCTCCGGGTCAGGGCCACGTTGTTAATAGGGGGGGAGAGAAACAGCGCCTGGGAGGAGGGCGGCCTGGCCGCGGGGCCGGACGGGGCTCACCCTGGGTCGTTGCCAACCGCGCCCCGACCCCGCTGTCGCCGAGAGCCTGGGAGCAGGCTGAAAGGGACGTTTGTTCCCTCCCTTCCTGCCCTTTTCCCGCCCCTGGGCCTCCAGGAGAGACACAAAGGCCTGTCCTTGGCCACCACCAGCCTGGGAAGGCACCCACAGAAGGGGCTTGGAGGTAGAGGCAGATGTAGCTGTAGAGACACAGCAGACAGGGCTAGGTACCAGGAAAGAGACCTGCCAGGAGAAGCCAGGGTAAACCTACCAGGAGACACCACACCCACAGGGGAAGCACCATTGGTGGTGGGAAAGGAGCTAGAGGAGGGAGCCCGCCCCCTGTTACGAGACTTTATGACCAGTTCTTGCTAAAAAGTGTTCTGGCTCTTAAGCACCATGTCAGGGTTCTGGGCTTTAGATGTTACTCTCAAGAACTCAGTTGAGGAACTGCTCTCACTTCACCCAAAATATCTGGAGTGTTTTACGCATCAGCTTTAGCACACACCTTCCAGATCTTACTTCCATGGAGCTCCCACACCTGGCATGCCTCAACACAGATTTGTTGCAGTAACATTTTCCCCTTCTCATGCCATGTCACTTGACCGAACCCAAACAGGATTCACTAGTACCACAAGAAGTCCCATCTTCAGAGACAGACTCCTCTGTTCTGGTCAGTGGCAGTCCACCCTAGCAGGCAAGAAGGTGCTATTACTTGCTAAGCAATGAAGCAAAGACAACTGTCAAAGCCCTTCAGCTAAGTGACTTCATAGTTGCCTATTGTTTAATTTTACCTCCATGTGTAACCAAACTACTTCCTTTCAGCATCCCCAAAACAAAGTTGGATGAGTTTAAGTGCCTGAAGCTTTAGAAACACAGTAAGTATTGGACAGAAATATGAAGTACAGGAAGAGAAATCATAAGAACAGGGACACCACACATAGAAAAATGTTTTGTTTTTTTTTTTTCTTTGAATGCTAGCTTTAGTGGTCTGTAACATATCTAGAGGAAAAAACAAAAACATACACACACAAAAACCAAACCAAAAACAATCAAACCCAACCTATGAGGGAACCCCAGTCAACAAACTTCTTCAAGAAGAAATATGAATAGTTATGCTATGTCAATCCTTCATAAATTTATGTCCCAAGAAAAGCAAAACTTACCTCTTTATCCATGCCAGACTCCAGTCCAGCAGGTTAGGTGACTTACAGCAGAGCCTCTTCAGCAGCACTTTGCATCATGTGGGCTGGTGTGCCTGTCCTCAGATGCAGCCCCAGGGAGGATGCTGACAGGATCTCTCTACACCCTTGTGAGTTCACACGCTCAGTTTTCTTGACTAACCACCATGAGCAGCTTGGCTTGTCTCTTCAGTTAGATTCAGCTCCCATTAAGCATTCCTGCTGACTCCAACCTGCTCAACTGGGTCCTCAATGCCTGACAGAGGCCCCTTTGGAATCATGCTACTGAAAGTGACAGGGAAGAAAAGTTGTTCTTCCAGTGACTACAGTGCCCCTGCCTTTGCCATCACAAGCTGAGCTCATATGGATTACAATCTGACAGCAAATTTATTTCTAAATTAACTTATCTCAAATGCAAGATGTCACTGATGTACACATCTTGGAGGAGGAAAAGAATTAAAGATACACAAATACCTTTTTCTATCCATACTTTATTGCAGGTGTACATATAATTATTTATATTTTATCTTAAACAAGAAATTCCTTTCATGGAAAGGAGACATTTTTACCATTAAAATAGAGTGATTATACCATGAGTATTTTACAAATATATACAAATATTGGCAGCTAGTTTCTAACAGCTGATAAATGCTTACATGTTACCCTCTACTAAACTAATCAAAACCTAAAGTAAGAGACCTAAATCCAAAAGACAGACAAACAAAAAAATCTATTACTAGGAATAGTTGTTTTGCTTTTTTTTTTTTTTTTTCCATATGAATACAAAGACTTGCATAATAGATATTCACAGTGCTTGTAAGATTTAATTCATCCTCAGTCTTACACACAAGAAGTGTCCAATCTCCCCTTCATACACATATGTAACTTACAGTACCGGTGTGAGCTGCGTAGACTACTGAGAGAAGACAGTCAGATATGGAGAGTTTTGCCTTCCTCAGCAGCCATGAATAAAAACAAGAACCCCCTCGTGTACATAAAAGGCAGTGGATAGGAGCCAATGACACTGTTTCAGGCACTGCTGTATTGTAACCAGCCACAGCAGGATTACAGCATTTCACCAAATCCATTGAATGCCTGGTAACTGCAAAAAGAAAATACCCAGCTGCTTGGTTGCAATAAATGCTCCAGCAAGGTAGTTAGGCTGAAGCTGGCATGAACGTGATTGTCTTTGAGACATGTGTCTACAGATGTGAGCACACAGCACACACATTTTATGACATTTTCCCAAGCAACTATACTCCCTTAATTCTGAGGTTTTTTTCCTGTTAACAATCATTGCCAGAACCACAAATAACTGTGTGTCTGCACAGGTAGGAGAGAACCAGTTTAGCAGGGCTGTCACTCCAGGTCCCCCCAAAACCCATTTTCCCCAGACAGAGATGCATTGCTGCCATAAGAGCCATCCCCCCAGCTCCGTGGTGGCTGCAAGAACAAGGCTGCTCTCTGCAGCACAGCTGCTGGCATCCTGGATCTTGGCTGTGCCCATCTCCCGTGGCTGAGAGCCAAACAGGCCCCAGGTAGCAGGAAGCGGCCAACAGCAGGAGGCCTAACTGGACTGTTCAGGAACAGCCAGATGTCCTTTACCCATCTAAATCTATCTAGGAGAGTTCATTTTGGATGCAATAAACATACCTTAAGTACTTTGTAAAGGCCTTTTGGCTTTCCTTGGAAAAAGAGGAAAGAGCCTATGGTGAACATATGGCTCCCAGCTGTTTATTACAAAAAGGAAGAACAATGTGATCCAAGAGGGTACGATCAGTTAAGCCATGGCTACAGTGAGCTTGTGCCCATTATTCATTCCTCAAACCAACAGCATGGGTTTGGTGCTGGATTAATCTCAGAGGCTGTACAGCCACTGATGCCACATCAGTAAATGCAGATGCACCTGCATGCTCCAACTCTACACCATACTCACTTGCACAGGAACAGTGAAATAAGAGCCCTCACGGATTTGCTATCCTAATAGTTTACAGGAATGCAATTTACCAGACAATACTAAGCCTGCAAAGCCACTGTCAAAGCAACAGCTCAAACCCTCCTTGTTGTGGTCTGGCTTCTTTCCTTCCTTTTCTGCATTTGTCTATCTTCAGTTTTTGAGCGATCAACACTGCACAACACACGCTTCCTCAGCCAGCAGAAGAGCATCAGTCTGCCTCTGGAGTTTGCAAAAAAAGTATTATTAGTTTCCACTTGCAAGGTTGTCAAAAGCTGGCCACAGTTTACACATGCCCGCAAATACAAGCTGCCTGCTTCTCAAATGCTGGGAATTGACAAGAGGTGAAAGTACTGGGGGAAGATGAAGGAAATCAAACATAAATTTGGATGTAACAAAGTAGCAGGTTGTTTTTCACACCAAATGCTTGAATCCAATAGCATAATTAGCATTATTTTCCTAGTCAGAGACAGCAAAACCAGCTCCACCACTCAAAAATCACCAAACAAGTACTCTTGGTTTGGCACACAAACACCCTTCGCTTCCACCATCAGCAGCCCTGCAGTACCACACACTCCTATTTGCATGACCTATCCATGACTAAGTTGGACACAGTCACTCTGCCCTTCCAAAGTGACTTTCTCCAGTCCGTACTTGCCTCCTAAGCAGAGGACAAATTTCTATGAAACAGATTTATTAAAAACAACGAAAAGAACAACATAAAAGTATGATTCAAAGTAAGGAGTGATCATGCCTGGACAAATTCTCCAGTCACACTTCTGTCTTCAAAAGCCAGGAAATTAATGCTTTTACCTTGTCTTCTGTATTCTCAGAAGCAGCCAAGTCATTTGTTTTATCCTCTCCTCCATCTCCCCAAGGATAGAAACACTTACTCATCTGCATCACAGCAGTAGTAGACAGCTGAGAGAGAGTTCCATTTGTTGCATTAAAAGGAAAATAAACAAAAAATCCAACCAACCAACAAAAAAACCCAAATACACATTGTGTTTGGATGGATGCTTACAACAAAACAATGATTACAAAACAAAACAAAACCACAGAAAAAACAACCAACCAAAAAAAAAAAAAAAACAAAAAAAA